>CAKNYM010035490.1:63794-93638 GCA_932195095.1 Andricus curvator
AGGGGGAAATAGAGGAAAAGGGGGAATATGGGAAAAGGGGAAATAGGAGAAAAGGGGCAGTTTCTCTAAATCAAGGGAAAAAGAAGAAACTTTAAAAAATGGGAAAAGAGGGGAATAGGGGAAAGAGTGTGAAGTCTGATATTTTTATTTCAACACTTTAACGCTGAAATGTTTCTAGTTTTATTTACTTTTCTGAACTCGGAAATAAGGAAGTAGATTCTGCAAAAGAATGCACCGTCATTGATTCTTCTGCTCTTTGAAAAGTAAGAAATATGTGCCTTGGCAGTCACGAAGTACGAAGTAACGGCAAATGAAATTCTACCAGCCTAGATCGAACAAATCCTACGGAAGTCTATATAAAAGAAGACTTAATTAGCACTATTATCATCCTTTTATATTGGCCGTTCCTTTCCAGAATCCAACAAAGGAAAGTTCAAAGGATTCGTGATTCAGGAAGTTTAGTTGCAAGCTCAGTCTTCCTTTCTTTCCCCAAAGTTTACTCGTTATTCGTTATATCCACGGTTTCTAGAATAGATCCTTTGCAAAAACCGTATTCTCAAAAATTGAGTCATATTCCAAATTATAGAGAATATTTTATTCAAGGTTTACTTTAATTCGATAATTTACTAATGGGCCCGAGTGGAGAGCTTTACATGATGACTTTGTGAAGCTCTTCGCATGGGGTGATTGCTAGAGAGATTGATCAGCGACCTGAATCCCCGGGTAGAACCGAGCGAGTCACGCTTACCCCGAAAGGGATATCGCTTAATGGTATAATAATAATTTTTTTAAAAAGTTTTTTAAATTAAATAAATAACATAATTGAGGGGCCGGATTCTATAACCCTCTATAATTCAGCTTTTGGATTCAATAATCTGGGTGGCCGAAAAACTTCGTTTTCAAAATTCCTTGATTTTTCCCTAACCAATTTTTCAGTTTCCCTAAACATTAATATTCAAAGAGAAAAATTGTATTCTCTTAAAATTTTTAATATCGAATCTCTCCCATAAAACGAATAAAACACAATATAAAATGAAAATTTATTTGGATCAAATAAAATAAATAAAAGTAACAACCAAATGGTCAAATTTTGAAAAAAAAGGTTAAACGCCAACAAAAAAACGGTTGTATTTTCAACCAAATAGTTAAATTTTTAAGCTAAAAAGATGCATTTTTCCGAAGACGGTTGCATTTTTAACCCGAAAAGTTGAATTTTCATCAAAAAGATGAATTCTTAACGAAAAATGTAATAATTGACGTTTCAAAAAAAAAAAACAATTTTCAACCAAACGGTTGAATTTTTAACCAAATAGTTTAATTTTTAACTAAAAAAGATGATTTTTCGACCGAAAAGACGAATTTTCCATAAATAAAGTTCAAAAAACTTTCAAGCCAAAATCTCAGTTTGAAAATTTTAATTTTTAACGAAAAATACGAATTTTCAATAAACTAGCTAAATTTTCAACCAAATAATCGAATTTAAGAAAAAAAAATTCAACAAAATAATTAAATTTTCAACATAATAGTTAAATTATTACTGGAATTTTCTAGCTATCAAGATGAATTTTCAACCAAAAAGATGAATTTTACACCAAAATGATTAATTTTCTATTAAAAAAGACAACTTTTCAACAAAATACATATGAATTTTCAACTGAAAAAAAACGACTAAAATGATGAAAAAAATGAATTTTTAACAAGGTAATTCAAATTTTAACCAAAAAAGGTAAATTTTCAAACAAATAAAGATGTTTCATCCGAGAAAGACGAATTCCCAATTTCTAAAAATAATTTTTCACCCAAAACTGGAAAAGTTATATTTTTAGTTTAAAAAATTAATTTTCTAGCAAAAAAGACAAGTTTTCAAAAAAGAATTAATTTCTAACAAAGTATTTCAACTTTTAAGAAAGTCATTGAATTTTCAAAACAAAAAGACGAATTTTCAAGAAAAATATATATTTTTCAGTCAATAAAGACGAATTTTCAATTTAAAAAAATTATTTTTTCACCAATAATGAAAAAGTTACATTTTCAGTTGAAAAAATCAATTTTTAAACCACAAAAAAATTAATTTTGAAAAAAATAGTCAAATTTTCAACCGAAGAGATGAACCCTTAACGAAAAAAAATATTAACAAAGTGGTTCAACTTTTACTCAAATAGATGAATTTTCAATTAGAAAAAAAAACCATTTTGAAGCAAAAATGGAATGGTTAAATTTTTCGTTAAAAAAATAGATTTTCAAAAAAAAAAAAAAAATAACTTTCAAAAAATTAGTTAAACCTACAACCAACGAGATGAATTTTCAATTAAAATGATGAATCTTTAACAGAAATAGTTAAATTTTCAGTTTCAAAAATTAATTTCAAACCAAAAAGACGTTTTTTTGAACAAAATAGTTGAATCCTTAACCAAAGAAGATTAATTTTTTACAAACAGTTGCATTTTAACCCGAAAAGATTAAATTTCTGCCAAAACGGAAGAATTTTTGAACCAAAAGGACAAATTTTCAAAAAAATAGCTTAATTTTCAACAAAAAAATTTGCGCAACAAATTTCAAACAATTTCAATAATATTTGGAAAAGTTATAACGATTTGTTTCAATAACTTATAAATTTTCGAGAATTTTTTTTCAGTTTCTAATTTTTATTAGCAAAACTCATCATCGGACAAAAGAAATTCTTAATAGAAAAAAGTTCCGTCTTGTTTTTCTATACAAGCCTACATTTAAAGCAAATTAATTTTGCGAATTTGAAAATTTCTAGTTATTTGGACCCGGGCGAGTTTTTGACACTTTTTAAAAAAGTTTCGAGTTTTAATTCCAAAAAACATATAAAAACAGGAAATTTAATTGCGCATTCTTTTTCTCTGGACAAAAAGCTGTAGCTTTTTCCGTTTTCGAAATAAACCCGAAAAACGCGTTTTTTTAGAAAACTTTTTTGTCATTCTTGACTTCAATTCGCAATAACTCAGCCAATTTTTGAAATATTTTAATGAAATTTACAGAAAATGTTCTTTATGATGTTTTACGACTAATAGTGTTAGCAACTAATCAGCATTTTTGTTTAAACAAAAGTTATAAACGTTTATCTAAGACATTGCATTAATCATCCGACCCCTCAATTTTTGAGTCAATTGAAGCCAATTTCAAAGAGCACAATCCGGTGGAATAGAGGGAAAGATACATATTCGAAATACAAATATGTGCTGCTCGTTAGTTAGCCGCACCGTTGATTCGCATATTTGATTTAATCGGAAGGGATACCGAATATTTGAAGCATCTCCACCTCCAAGACTGTTTACCTTTCCCTCCACATATATGAATAACTTGCATACTCGGAGAATGCAGAAATCGAGAATGCGAGGCCTTGATCTAATACATATTATTATTTCTCGATAAGAAACTTATTCAATAAGGAGATTTCATATCAAAATGAATTTCAAAAAAACAAAAAACAACAAAAATGGCACTATCAGGGATCACAGCGCAAATGAAGCTCAAAAAAGGGGAAATAGGGTTTTTTTTTCACGAAAAAGGGGAAAATAGGGGAAAGATTAAACATTTATTTTCATATGTCGAAAAGAACAAACAATTTTTTTTCTAATTGAAAATTCAACTACTTGAGTAAAAGTTGAACTACTTTGTTAGAAATTGTTTTTTGAAAATTTGTCTTTTTTAATAGAAAATTAATAATTTTGGTTGAAAATTCATCTTTTTGAATTATCAACTATTACATTTTTCGTTGAGAATTCGCCTTTTTGTTGAAAATTCAACTGTTCCAGTAATAATTCAACTATTATGTTGAAAATTTAATCATTTTGTTCAATTTTTTTTTTTTTTTAATTCGAATGTTTGGTTGAAAATTCATCTTGATAGCTAGAAAATTCCAGTAATAATTCAACTATTATGTTGAAAATTTAATTATTTTGTTGAAATTTTTTTTAATTCGATTATTTGGTTGAAAATTTATCTTGGTAGCTAGAAAAATCCAGTAGTAATTCAAATATTATGTTGAAAATTTAATTTTTGTCGTGGTGTTTATAACGTTCCAAAATCGCAAAAAGATATGAAATACCAAAAATCATAAATCACGACAAAAATTTTTTTCCGAAAAATAAAAATAGAAAAGCGTTTCTTTGGTTCAAGCTGAATAAATTTTAGGTTCAACATATTGCATATGACAATTTTTTTCTAATTGAAAATTCAACTACTTGAGTAAAAGTTGAACTACTTTGTTAGAAATTAATTGTTTTTTGAACATTTATCTTTTTTAATAGAAAGTTAATAATTTTGGTTGAAAATTCACCTTTTTGTTTAAAAATTCATCTTTGTAGGATAAAAATTAAACAATTTTACTATTTTGTTGAAGTGTTTTGTTTTTTGAATCATCAACTATTATATTTTTTGTTGAGAATTCGTCTTATTGTTGAAAATTCAACTGTTCCAGTAATAATTCAACTATTATGTTAAAAATTTAATTATTTTGTTCATTTTTTTTTTTTTTTTTTTTTTTGAAAATTCGAATGTTTGGTTGAAAATTCATCTTGGTAGCTAGAAAATTCCAGCAATAATTCAACTATTATGTTGAAAATTTAATTATTTTGTTGAAATTTTTTTTTTAATTCGATTATTTGGTTGAAAATTCATCTTGGTAGCTAGAAAAATCCAGTAGTAATTCAAATATTATGTTGAAAATTTAATGTTTTTCGTGGTGTTTATAACGTTCCAAAATCTCAAAAAAGATATGAAATCCCAAAAATCCTAAATCACGACAAAAATTTTTTTCCGAAAAAGGAAAATAAAAAAGTGTTTCTTTGGTTCAAGCTGAATAAATTTCAGGTTCGACATATTCAACTTTTTTTTAAATCTGTGCATATGACTCAATCCAAAAAAAAAACAGGTTTTTGCACATTTTCAAAAAAATTGTAGCTGAGCAAAAAATTTATTTTTAAATTTCGCAATTTTAAATTTTCAACAAGATAATTTTTGAACAAAATAGTTGAATCGTTGAATCAAGACCATCAGTTTTTAACCACAAATCGAATATTTACATTTTCGTTTCAACAAATTAATTTTCAATTGTAAAAACTGAATTTTTTCTTAAATTGTTGAATTTTGAAGCCTGAAAGAAGAATTTTCTACAATGCAGTTGAATTTTCAATTAAAAAGTTAATATTCAACCAAAAATTCAAATTTTAGTTAAAAATCCTAGTTTTTAACAAACAAAACTTTTAACTAAAATGATGAATTTTTAACTAAAAAATGAATTTTTAACAAAGTAGTTCAAAATTCGACCAATTAGTTGAATTCTCTAACAAACTGTTGAATTTTCGAGAGAAAATTCAAATTTTCTACAAAAGAGTTGAATCTTTAATCCGAAAACACGGATTTTCAACAAGAGTTGAGTTTTCAACCAAAAAAGATATTTTAGTCAATAAAGAAAAAAAAATTGCATTCAAAATGTCGAATTTTAAAGCAAGAAGATTAATTTTCTAAAAAAAATGACGAATTTTTAACAAATTAAATTTTTTAACCAATTAGTTGAATTTTCAACATAAAAAAGATCAACTTTCAACCAAAAATGGAATTGCTACATTTTAATTTCAAGAAACTAATTTTCAAATGAAAAAACTAATTTTCTACCAAACTATTACATTTTTGAGCCAAAAAAAGAACTTTCTACAATACAGTTGAATTTTGAACTCAAAAATATAAGCTTTCAAAACAAAAAATAATTTTCAATCAAAAATTGCAATTTTCAGTTTAAAAAATGAATTTTTAACAAAGTAGTTTGATTTTCAACCAAAAAGGCAGCTTTTCAACAAAGTAAATATAGTTTTAACCAAAAAGTTACATTTTTAACCAATTTTCTGCCAAAAAATATAAGACAAATGAAATAGTTCAATTGCGAGTTTAAAAAAATTAATTTTCAACGAAAAAAAAAATTACAATAATAGTTAAATTTTCAAGCAAAGATTTAAAAAAATTAAAAATTGCTCAAGTTAGAAAGTTTAAAATTGCAATCAAGGATGGGTACAATTTCAAATATTGTATATTTAAAGAGAAAAGGGGAAAAAGGGGAATTTAAAAAAAAAGGGGGGAAGACTGTGCACCCTGCACTATTGATACTATTTTTTATCCCTGAAGTGAACCTGAACCCTGTAAATATGAAAAACAGGTAAGAATCCGCTGAGATCTCGGTGGCGTAATTGGTTAACGCTCCACTCACATATAGTGGCGTTCCGGGTTCAAATCCGGGCTGAGACAGATTTTTCTCCTTCAAAATTTTATTTGTCCGAAATAATCGGTTTAACATCGACATTTGTATTAATTAAAAACTTAAAATCAGACAAATTCGCAAAAATAATTTTCTGATACGTTTGGAATCTCAATCATCGAGCCACTTTCCGTAAAGTTGCATGGATTGAATGAATTCCAAAACGTAGTGATTGGTGTCAACTTGAGTATTCAAGACTCGTCTTCCAATGGCACGGTGCCAAAAACGAACGAATATCTTTCAAGGAAGATAAATTAGAAACCCGGATCTTTTTATTTTCAAATTTCTTGCACCGGGCATTTTAAGATAAAAACACACTCAAGTGTGAAAAAGACCTTATCTCCACACAACTAACAACACAAGTCTACCAATTTGCAGACTTTACACTCTTTCCCTTATTCTCCTCTTTTCCCCTTTTTTAAAGAATTCCTCTTTTTCCCCTATTTTCAAGAAACTTCCCCTTTTTCAGTTATTCAAATATTTTGAAAAAAATTTAACTATTTTGTTGAAGGATTCCTCTTTTTGGATAGAAAATTTGTCTTTTTGGATTTAAAATTCATCTTTTGGTAGAAGAGTATCTTTTTTGGTTGAAAGTTGATTCTTTTTGATTGAAAAGTCTAATATTATATTTCAAGGAATCTCTATTATCATTAGAGAATAACAGAAAATATTTAACGTCTTTTCAGACTAGATGAAGCTATGGAGGAAAAATTATTGTAATAATTTTTTTTCTGAAAAAAGATTTTCTCTTTTCGCTCCGCTGGGAATCGTACCACGGAACTACTGATTTCCGGTCAAGTGCTTTCCCATTAAGCTACTAGATAGATCGAGAGAAGAAACTTTTTTCAGAAATACGCGCATTATTTTGCTAGATGGTACAAATCAAATTTTTCAAGGAATCTGTATTATCATTAGAGAATAACAGAAAATATTTAACGTCTTTTCAGACTAGATGGAGCTATAAAAGAAAAATTATTTGAAATAATTTTTACAGAAAAAAATTATTTAAAATAATTTTTCCTTCATAGCTCCGTCTAGTCTGAAAAGACGTTGAATATTTTCTGTTATTCTCTAATGATAATACAGATTCCTTGAAAAATTTGATTTGTACCATTAAGAAAAATAATTTTTTCAGAAAAAAATTATTTGAAATATTATATTTTTTGTTCAGAATTCATCTGTTTTGGTTGGAAATTCAATTATTTTGTTAAAAATCTAACTGTTTTCCTAAAAAATCCTCTTTTAGGGTTAAAAATTCAAATACTTGGTTAAACCTTGAACTTGTAAAAAATTCATTTTTTTTCGGTTGAAGATTAATTTCTTGGGCTAAATAGTTAACTATCTTGTTGAAAATTAAATTAAAAAAAAATGAAATTTCGTATTTTTGAGTTGGAAGTGCAACTGTTTTGTAGAAAATCTGCCTTTTCGGCCTAAAAATTCCACAATCAGGTCAAATTTTTTTTTCTTGGCTGAAAAATCTTTCTCAGTAGTCAGATTGTCTTTTTAAAAATGCAATTGCTTGGTTAAAAATTATTCTGCTTTGGTTGATTATTACATTTCTTGCTAAAAATTAATCTTTATTGGTTGAAAATTCAACTACCTGGTTGAAAATTGCAATAATTTATTAAAAATTACTTTTCTGTTTGTCAAACCAAAAAGTAGAGTTTGCAAGCAAATGTAGAAACTTTAAAAAAAAGTTACTTAAAGTCACAAAAAGATAAATTTTAAACAAAAAAGTAAATTTTCGACCAAAAAAGATGAATTTTCAACGGAAAAAATTAAATTACAACAAAAATATTGCATTTAAAACCAAATAGTTGCTAAAAGTTTGCTGAAAAATCAAAAATGTTCTGAAAAAATCTTTTTAGCATAATGTGAATTTGACTTTTTTTTAAATTTTTATGCAATAAACCTATTTTCGATTGAAAAAAATGTTGGTTATCTAGTTGTGTACTGCAAATGATGCTTTCTCGGAGAGTGAACCATTTCCTGATTTTATTTCGATTGGAAAAGAAAATGGAGGAAGAGGATGGTTTACAAACAATCTATTCAATTAGATTGAATGCGATCTAGCGAAAACAGCTTTACTTGAAGGCATACATATAGTATACAACTATACACATTTTTTTTTTAACAAAAAAGCTTAAATTTAAATCAAATACTTGAACTTTCATCCGAAAAAAGATGAATTCTCAACGAAAAATGTACCAAAAAAGGTTATAATTTTAAACAAAAAACAATTTAATTCAACCTGAAGTTTCCAGGTTTTTCCGGAATAGCTAACAGCAGCTTCGCCGAATTCAGTTTTATTTCCTCTACGTTTTGAAATCCTTTTCCTTTTAAAGGATACTTCAATTTGGGAAATGACCGGAAATTACACACACCTAGGTCAGGACTGTATGGGGGCTGCCGAAGTTATGCAGGTGATTGTGCAATTTCTGGAGTTTCACCAGAAATTGCTGCATGAGCTGCGATGGATGGACCTACTAAGGTCCCACTTAGTAGGGGACCAGAGAGGTCATCCCTAAATGGTAAATAGCTATTTTTGACAATAGTACAACCAGGTACGAAGAGAAAAACCTCGAATACTTTTCGGACCATACTTCTCTCAAAAAAGTAACCGAAAAGTAACAATAATGTAGCAAAAAAGCAACCAAAAAAGAAAGATTTTTTACCATACTTGCCGCTAAACGCAAACATTTATTTTAATTCATGACGTTCATTCTAAACATCCTTTAACACAGCAGAGCAAAAAATTGCAAAATGAATGAACTTTGAAACAAATATTTAAATTTTGCACTAAAAAATATCCATTTTTAACAAAAAATGGAATAATTAAACTTTTAGTTGGACAAATTAATGTTCAACCAAAACTAACGGATTTTCAAGAAAATAGTTCTATTTTCAATCTAAGTGATGAATTTTCAACTAAAATGATGAACCTTCAACTCGAAGTTGAATTTAAAACCAAAAAGATGAGTTTTCAACTAAAACAATGAATCTTCAACTGAAATAGTGGAACTTTCAACAACAACAAATTAATTTTTACTAAAAAAGATAAATGGTTAACCAAAACTTGAATAATTAAACTTTAAGTTAAATAAATTATTGTTTAACCGAAAAGATAAATTTTCAACTAAAACTATGGAATATTCAATTGGAATAAGTTAAATTTTCAGTTAAAAAAATTAATTTCCACAAAAAAACTAACTTTCAACAAAAAAAAGTAACTTTCAAAAAAAAAGTTACATTTTCA
The DNA here is from genome assembly GCA_932195095.1 of Andricus curvator. Lineage (NCBI taxonomy): Eukaryota > Metazoa > Arthropoda > Insecta > Hymenoptera > Cynipidae > Andricus > Andricus curvator. The sequence continues at coordinate 73,328 of CAKNYM010035490.1, forward strand.
AACAAAGTGATGAATTTTCAACTAAAAATGATGAATCTTCAACTAGAATTTTCAACTAAATGATTTTTCAACTAAAAAAGATCATTTTTCAACTAAAAATTGAATAATTAAATTTTTAGTCGAAAAATGAATATTCAACCAAAGAGATACATTTTTAATCAAATATTTTTCAATCAAATAGCTCAGATTTCAACCAAAGAAATGTATTTTGAATTAAAATGATGAATCTCCAACGAAAAAAATTAATTTTTCACAAAAGAGTTTAACTTTCAACCAAGTAATTTTATTTCCAACCTAGAAAATGAATTTTCAACTAAAATGATAAATATTTAATTGAAATACTTGAATTTTTGACCGAAAAGAAGAATTTTTAAACAAGAAGATTAACTTGCAAAGAAAAGGATAATATTCAACAACAAAAAAACGATTTTTAACAAAATATGTGAATTTTCAACGAAATAGTTGAATTTTCGATTAAAAAAGACAAATTCTCATCAGAATTGTTAAATTTTGAACAAGAAAAGATCAATTTTCAACCAAAAATGGACATTCAAATTTTCAGTTGAAGGAATTAATTTTCAACTAAAATGATATTTCAACAAAAAAAAATAAAGTTTTAACGAAAACTGTTCAACTTTTAACCAAATTTCAACCAAAAAAGATAAATTCTCATCAAAAAATGTAATATATAGTTCGATATTTCAACAAAAAGGATTTAAATTTAAATTTAAAAACTAGCAATTTTAGCTACATTTCCTTTTTTATCAGGATTCATTAATAATTCAATTGATAACCCTTTTTATATATTTTACATACGAACTAATTATTATTTTATTGTTATTCCCTAATTTTCCCGGCTCTAAAGTGCCAAATTTACTGAAAAAATTTGAATTTTTACATTTTTCGCAAGTTTTTAAATAATACGATTAATGAATTAATTCATTCCCTTTGTGAGTGATTCTGAAACCAATCTATTTAGATTATTAAATGTTCCAAATAGGAAAAGAAAACAATCCAAATTACTTAAATACATTTCTAAAAATTGCTAAAATTCAATACATTCTTTTTAAAAAAATTTAAATAAAAAGAAAGATTTCTTACAAGAAAATTGAGGTAAAAATATGTAAACCCAATTTAAAGAAATCTTAAATTATTCATAAGCAAACCCTGAAGATTGGAAAGAATCATGAGTTTAGTGTCACTATTTCAAATTTTTTAAATTAAGATTGAAAAGAATTCCATTTGATCAATTTTTTGGAAAACTTCATTCTCTAAGTCCTCCATAACAATTTCAGCTAAAATAGGAGACAAAACTGATCCTATGGGAGTTCCAAATTTTTGTTTATAAAAATGATTATTAAATTTGAAATAAACTGAATAAAAAACATATTTTATAGCATCAAGAAAATGTTTTTTCAGAATTTTGGTATTAATTTTAATCAAATCATTTAATCATTTACATTTAAATAATAATTTTGAAAATCATGTTTTATTTAACATTTATATTGAAAATTCAGCTATTTGGTTGAAAATTTCTGTATTTTTTTGAAACGTCTTTTATGGTAGAATATCTTAATCTTTTTGGTGACTAATTCACTTTTTTTGTGGAAAATTAATTTTTTTTTTTAAATTGATGTTTTTTGGCAGAAAATTAATCTTTTTGGTTGACGATTAATTTTTTGTCTGAAAATTATATTTTTTGCTGAAAATTGAACTATTCTCTTTTTTGTAAAAAATTCATTTGTTTGGTAGAAAATTTAACTATTTTGTTGAAATTTTTTTTTTTTGTACAAAATCCTTTCTTTCAATTGAAAATTCAACTATTGGGTTAAAAATTCATTTTTTTTTGGTTCAAGATTCATTATTTTAGTTAAAAAATAATTTGTTTGCTTAAAAATTTAACTATTTTGTTGAAAATTCGTTTTGTTTTCTGGTGAAACTGAATTTTTTTCGATGAAAATGAATTTTTTTAATTTCTTCACTTGAAAATTTAGCTATTAAGTTGAAAATTTCTATATTTTTTAACAAAATAAATGAATATTCAACCAAAATGGTGAATTAGTCACGAAGAAGATTAATATTCTGGACTAATTAACCTTTTTGGTTAAAAATTCATTTACAAATTAAAAATTTGTTTCAAAATTCATGTATTTTTTTCAAATTAATATTCTTGGTTGAAACTTAATTTCTGTGATTGAAAATTAGTTTTTTTTTAATTATAATTAATTTTTAAACTAAAAATTCAACTATTACATTTTTCGTCGAAAATTTATATTTTTTGATAGACATTTAATCTTCTTGGTTGAAAATTCATTTATTTTGTTGAAAATGTATCTTTTTTTGGCAGAAAATTCATCTTTTGGGTTGAAGATTCATTTTTTTTGGTTAAAAATTCATTATTATAGCTAAAAGTAAGTTTCTTTACTCGAAAATTTAACTATTTTGTTGAAAATTAATTTTTTTGTTGGTATTTAAAAATCTTTTTATTGGGTTTGTTTGAGTTGGTCGAAAACAAACCCCTTCCACAAAAACCTTAAAATTTATTTAGTTCTCACGTACATCTGACCGTTGTAGAGATAATTCAAAATTTTGATTTTTTCTAATTTCGAAAATTACGTCGAGGTTGCCGAGGATCGAACCCTGTAGAAAACCCTGCAAATGTCAGTTTTCGCGTATCTCTCGCCGTTTTGAAGACAACTCAAAAATTTCATATTTTAAAATTTTGGTCGAAAGCGATTCCCCTCTTTGAAACCCTGAAAATGTTGTTAGTTTTCACGTATCTGTGACCCTTTTAGAGATAATTCAAAAAAAAAAAATTTTTTAATTTAAAAAATTTGTTTACTGGTTTAGGTCGGGGTGGCCGAGGACAATCCCCCTTTAAAAACCCTGGAAATGTCAGTTTTCGCGTATCTCTCACCATTTTCGAGATAACTAAAAATTTTGATTTTGTTTTGCATTTTGAAAACAGTTTCTTCCCTTTCCCCTATGTTTAGAGTGACTAAAAATGAATTATAACTAACTCGACTTATTTTTTATTGTATTCTTCATTTTCAACTATTTTATTAATTCATTGTAATAATTAATCCAGAAATGTTGACTTTTGAAATCTGCGCCTACGTGAATTATCGAGTTATCGAATCTCTTTTTTACATTATGGACTTATCGAACCTTGCTCTCGATTCTCGACAGCTGATTGGCTGATTCTACTGTGACCTGCTGCGACTTACATTATATGTCAATGGCTAACTGAATTGACCAATAGGGTTTAGGGACTACGCATGAAGTTAGCCGAAATGCATGTACTTTTTATAATAGGATCTTGACATTCAAAGATGCTTGTTTTGCAGAAATTATTCATCAGGGTGGCGATTCGACGGACGATTACAAATTCCCGGTCATTTCCCGGTTTTCCCCGGTCAAGTTTTTCAATTTTCCCGGTCAACTCAAAGTAACATATTTATATTTGCCGCAAAACGCAAACATTTATTTTAATTCATGACGTTCGTTCTAAACATCTTTTAACACAACAGAGCAAAACGTTGCAAAATAAATGAATTTTGAAAAAAATACTTAAATTTTCCACTAAAAAATATCAATTTTTTACAAAAAAAATGGAATAGTTAAACTTTCAGTTAAAAAAATTAATTTTCAACCAAAAAAACGGATTTTCAATAAAATAGTTCAATTTTCAACCAAAGTGATGAATTTTCAAATCAAATTATGAATCTTTATCTGGAATAGTTAAATTTTAAACCAAAAAGATAAATTTTCAACTAAAATGATGAATATTTAACTGGAAAACTCGAATTTTCAACCAAAAAGACGAATTTTTAAAGAAGATTACATTTTAAATAAAAAGATTAATTTTCTACCCAAAAATACAATTTTTCAACCAAATACATTAACTTTTAAAGAAAGGTTTGAAGTTTTAATAAAAGAAGACAAATTTTCAACCAAATAGTTAAATTTTGAACTGAAAAAATAATAATTTTCAATCGAAAATGGAATAGTAACATTTTTAGTTTGAAAATTTATTTTTAAACCAAACATAAGAGTTTTCAACTAAAACAATGAATCTTTAACTGAAATAGTTCAATTTTCAAACAAAAAAATTAATTTTTACTAAAAAAAGATAAATTGTCAACCAAAACATTAATAATTAAATTTCAAGTTAAAAAAATTAATGTTTAACCAAACAGATGAATTTTCAACAACAGCTATGGAATTTTCAATTGGAATAAGTTAAATTTTCAGTTAAAAAAATTAGTTTCAACCAAAAAAAACTAAATTTTAACAATAACAAAAACTAACTTTCAAAGTAATAGTTACATTTTCAAACAAAGTGATGAATTTTCAAATAAAATTGTAAATATTCAACTGCAATAGTTGAATTTCAAACCAGAAAGAAATTTTTATCTGAAATAATGAATCATTAACTAGAATAATTGAATTTTTGACCAAAAAGATTAATTTTCAACCAAGAAGATTAATTTCTACCAAAAAAGACGAATTTTCAACTAACAAAGATCATTTTTCAACCAAAAATTGAATAATCAAATTTTTAGTCAAAAATGAATGTTCAACCAAAGACATGAATTTTGAACTAAAATTATGAAATATTCAACTGGATTAATAGTTACATTTTCAGTTGAAAAAAAAAATAATTTTCAACCAAAAAACATCCAAAGAAAAAACAAATTTTCAATCAAACAGCTCATTTTTCAACCAAAGAAATGAATTGTTAATTAAAACGATGGAATTTCAACTAAAAAAAATTAATTTTCAACAAAAGAGCTTAACTTTCAACCAAATAATTTTATTTCAAACCTAAAAGATGAATTTTCAACTAAAATAATAAATATTTGTCTGGAATACTTGAATTTTTAACCGAAAAGAAGAATTTTTAAACAAGAAGATTAACTTTCAAAGAAAAATAAGATAATTTTTTACCAACAAAAAAATCGATTTTTTTAACAAAATAAATGAATTTTCATCGGAATAGTTAAATTTTCAATTAAAAAGGCAAATTTTTATCCAAATTGTGGAATTCCGAACTTGAAAATTTTAATTTTCAACACAGAATGGAACAGCTTGATTTTCGTTTAAAGAAATTAATTTTCAACCAAATTGGTGAATTTTCAAATAAAATGATGAATCTTCAACTGAAATGATGAATCTTTAACTGGAATAGTTTAATTTTATGCCAAAAAGATGAATTGTCAACCATAAAGTTTAATTGTCTACAAAAATAGATGAATTTTCCACAAAGTAAATACATTTTCAAACAAATAGTTTAATTATTAAATGAAAAATATCAAATTTTCAACCATTCCATATTCTGACTTGAAAGAGGGATTTTAAAACATTCCTTTTTTCTCAATCCGAATTATAATTCCTTTAAAAAATTCCCATTCCATGTAAAACATTCCTTGTTCCAAGTGAAATTATATTTCTTGAATTTTGCTATGATCAGAAGTAAATTCCCGGTTTTTAAATTAAATTCCCGGTCATTTCCCGGTTTTTTCCCGGTCAATAAAATTCCAGGTCATTTCCCGGTCTCCCGGTCAAGTCGCCACCCTGTTCATGATAAAATTGAATTCTTTTCAATCTTAATTAAATAATCCATTTCGTTATTTCGGGCAAAAAATGTAACCAAAAGTAACCTTCTCATTAAATAAGTAACTTTTTAGTAACCGCGGATCAAAAAAGTAACTAAGTTACTCAAAAGTAACCCGTTCCGAGCTCTGAGATCTTGAATTTGTGTTGAGAATGTTGGTTGGAAGGTGTGGTCTGCATAGAGATAGAAGCTAGGCGCGGATTTCTATTGCGGTTTCTATATCTATATCTATATCTATATCTATATAGATATAGATACATTTGACCAAGCGGGGTGGTATATTCTGGACACGAGGAAAACCCTTCTGTTAGCAGTTAGGTAGGTCGAACAGGTCGAACAGGCCGAACAGCCCGAACAGCCCGAACAGCCATTCGTGCTATTCACTCCTTGTAATATATTGCGGGGGGTTGCCTCCTGCCACCTGTATTCCGACGCTCAGCCTGGGGCTAACAACCGCCCTTACGTCCCGGCATTGTCATCGGTGGTACTGAATTATGCCAGACCGCCCGGAGGCTGTCTACCCACCCAAAATCCAGCGACTTTAATTTTAATACACCTGCCAGACAACCTATAATTCTGCAAACTCACGCCACTATTTTGACACTTTTTTTGGGTTGCCACTATTTTTTCTCAATTTTGTCAATGACAGTAATGCCACTATTTTCTCAGAAAATAGTGGCATTAGTGTCATTTTTTTGGGAATTGAGACAAAATAGTGGCAACCCAAAAAACCACTATTTTTTCTCAATTTTGTCAATGACGCTAATGCCACTATTTTCTCAGAACATAGTGGCATTAGTGTCATTTTTTTTGGAAATTGAGACAAAATAATGGCAACCCAAAAAGCATCTATTTTTTCTCAATTTTGTCAATGACACTAATGCCACTATTTTTTCAGTAAACACTTTAATTTTCTAGAGCCAAAAATGACTTTTGAAACAAGTGTTTTAAAAGCAAGATACCAATTTTAAAAAAATAGTTATTTTTTACCTGAATACTTCAATTTCAACCTACAAACAGTAATTTTCAATCGAAAAGGACGAACGTTCAACAAAACAATTGAATTTTTGACCAAAAAAGATTACTTTTTAACAAAATAGTTAAATCTTCAACAAAATAATTCAATTTTTTAAAAATGGTTGAATTTTCCATAAAATACTTGAATTTTCTACATACAAAAATGAAAAATGGCTAAAGAAACAGGACGAATTTTCACCAAAATGGTTCAACTTTTAAACAAATACTTGAATTTTCATCCTAAAAAGATTAATTTTTAAACAAATGTTCGAATTTTGAATAAAAAAAGGTTAAACTGCCGCCAAAAGCAGTTGCATTTTCCATTAAAAAGTAAAATTTTTAAGCCAAAAAGACGACTTTTTTAGAAAACAGTTGAATTTTCAACCCGAAATCATGCGTTTCCAACAAAAAGATGAATTCTTATTAAAAACTGTAATAATTGATATTTTAATTTTAAAAAATGAATTTTCCACAAAATAGTGGAATTTTCAACCAGAGAGTTGCATTTTTAAACAAAAACAGTTGCATTTTCAACCAAATAGTTGAATGTTCAATCTACAAAGATGAGTATGAAAAATGTAATAGTTGACACTACAACCAAAAAAGATTAAATTTCTACCAAAAGAGAAGAATTTTCAACAAAATACATAAATTTTAAAACAAATAGTTGAATCTTCAACCGAGAAAGATGAATTCTAAACAAATAATGTTATAGTTAATTTGTCAACCTTTCAAAAAAAGTTTTGACAAAGCAGTTAAATTTTCAAGAAAAGACTTCAATTTTCTACGAGCAAAGATGAATTTTTATTCAAGTTAGAGCAAAAAAGAAAAAATTGTAAACAAAAAAGTGAAGGGAAAGACCAACGAGAATATCGAAAATTTTACCCACTATTTCTACTTTTTGAAGGCAAAGTATAATATCAATACAAACTGACAGCGAGAGGTTCGCCATTCTGCGGTTCAAAGCTCCCTTGCTGGCATACAATTCCCTAGGGCAAATTTCATGCACGCGAACATACTTTACACACTCAACGGGAGGACCTTTCCGGGCCTTTGTTTCCTCTTTTAAAAATCCTCCCAAGGGATTGGCCATCTTTCCATTAAAAAATAAAGCAAATGTTCTTTTTTTCTTCTGACATACCATATGGTTTCAATATTTTCCTTAAAAGCTAACTTTTCATCGATCTTCACATCAAGTTAATTCAATTTTATTAGAATTATCAGTTCATTTCCCGTTTTTCTTCCGGTCAATTTTTCATTTTTCCGGGGCAATGAATAATTTAATTAATTACAAACTGGTAAAAATGCAGTAGTTTATTTTAATTTCTGCTACTTTCTTCCAGGTTAATTTAACCAGGGTGGTCATTTTAATCCAGGAAATAAATTCCCGGTCATTTCCAGGGGTTTCCGTTCAAGTAGATACCCTGATTATAAATAATTTAACGAAAATATTTTATTGTTTCTATAATAACCACAGTATTTTGCATTTCAAAACGATATATGTTAAGGCAATGCAGGTGTACCGAAGACCGCAGAAATTGGGTTAGAAATTTTCCCAAGCGAATGCCAGAGAAGATTTCCACTGAGATCCGTTCACCACCTAATTTTATTTGTCTATAGAAGACGTCACTGCTGGGATTTCTTTTCTCTTGTTTCGTTTATTTTTCTAGAATAAGTATTCCGATGCAATGTTTAAGAAATTCGTTTTTACATAGCAAAGATCAATACTTCAGTTACTGAACAAGATTATTTAGAATCAGGAGACAATTTCTGATTCTTTACACTAATATAACTGTTGATGGAAAGCGAACGACTTTAAAGCGGATCCTCAAGCGACTTCAAGGTGTTCGCACAAGAAAATCCGTTGCAGTGTGCTGGTAAAGTCTCACGAACGTGCCGTCCGCGCACGAACACATAACGCCAACCAATCGCGTGCAACCTGCCGTGCTGCTACGGTCCGTGGCAGCACTTACTGAAGTGCGTTGCGAACTAGTTTAAGTAGCGAGGTACTTGCGTGCGTCACCGCTCGGAAGGCAGCAGCACGACAGGTTGCACGCGATTGGTTGGCGTTATGAGTTTGTGTGCGAACGGCACGTCCGTGAGACGTCTCCAGCGCACTGCAAAGGATTTTCTTGTGCGAACACCTTCACAGCGGATCCTCGAACGACTTTGGAGGGGATCCCTAAGAGACTTTAAAGCGGATCCTCGAGCAACTTTAGAGAGGATCCTCAAGCGACTTTAGAGGGGATCCTCAAGCGACTTTAGAGGGGAACATCAAGCGATTTTATAGCGGATCCTCCAGAGAATTTAAAGCGGATCCTCGAGTGACATTATAGAGGATCCTCACGCGATTTTAGAAGGGATCCTCAAGCGACTTTAGAGCGGAACCTCCAGCAACTTTAGAGCGGAACCTCCAGATACTTTAAAGCGGATACTCGAGCAGCTTTATAACCTCAATCGACTTGATAGCGGACCTCCAGAGACTTTAAAGTGGATCCTCGAGCAGCTTTGTAGGGGATCCTCCAGAGACTTTGAAGCGGATCCTCGAGCATCTTTATATTCTCAAACGACTTTATAGCAGACCCTCAAGCGACTTAATAGCGGATCCTCCAGCGACTTTATAGCCTCAAGCGAGTTATTAGCGGATCCTCCAGCGACTATAGAGCGAATCCTCGAGAAACTCTATAGCCCCAAACGACTTTATAGCTGATCCTCAACCGACTTTATAGCAGATCCTCTAGCGACTTTAGAGATGATCCTCAAGCGACTTAATAGAGGACCTTCAAACGAGTTAAGAGGGGATCCTGAAGCGACTATAGAGCGACTCCTCGAGCGACTGTAGAGTGGATTCTTAAACGACTTTAGAACATAACCTCAAGCGACATTATATCCTTGAGCGACTTCATAGCGAATCCTCCAGAGATTTTAAACCGGATCCTGCGGAGATTTTGAAGCGGATCCTCGAGTAGCCTTATAGTCTCAAGCGACTTTACAGCGGATCCTCGAGCGACTTTATGGCGGATCCTCAAGTGACTTTATAGGGGATCCACCAGAGTCTTTGAAGCGGATCCTCGAGCAGCTTTATAGCCTCAAGCGACTTTGAAGCGGATCCTCAAGCGACTTTACAGCGGATCCTAGAGCGACTTTACAGCGGATCCTAAAGCGACTTCATAGCCCCAAGCAACTTAATAGCAGATCCTCCAGCGACTTTAGAGTGGATCCTCAAGCGACTTCAGATCGGAACCTCAAGCGATTTCATAGCGGAACCTCCAGAGACTTAAAAGCAGATCCTCGTGCAGCTTTATAGCCTTAAGTGACTTTATAGAGGATCCGCGACTTTATAACCGATCCTCAAACAACTTTATGGAAGATCCTCAAGCGACTTTACAGCGGAACCTTCAGAGACTTTTAAGCGGCTCCTCGGGCAGCTTTATAGCCTCAAGCGACTTTATAGCGGATCCCCAAGCGACTTGATGGCGGACCCTCAAGAGACTTTATAGCGGATCCTCCAAAGATTTTAAAGCGGATCGTCGAGCATCTGTATATCCTCAAGAGACTTTATAGCAGATCTTCAAGCGACATTAGAGCCCCAAGCGACTTAATAGCAGATCCTCGAGCGACTTTATAGCCTTAAGCGAGTTAATAGCGGATCCTCTAGCGACTTTAGAGCAGATCCTCCAGCGACTTTAAGAGATGATCCTCAAGCGACTTTATAGAGGATCCTCAAGCGACTTTAGAGCGGATCCACAAACGACTTTAGAGCGGATCCTTAAACGACTTTAGAGCGGAAACTCAAGCCACTTTATTATTATTAAATAGTGAGTTTATTTATACGAATGAATATACATAAATTGTATAAGATATGTCTACATTTCCAGCAATTAATATACATTAACTGCAAATATCTGCAGTTTATTTTGGGATATGTACGAAATATCCTAGATATTCCCAGTATTTCCTGTGATACGGATAAGAAGGCAAAAATAGAGAAAAATTCAGAATCTGTACTTCGATGAGTACACGATTTTTTTTTGGGAAACATTTATTTTGCTCGAATTCTATCACTGAAAAATAAAATAAAATTCTAATAAGTCAATTCAAATACTACTTTTCAACACAACTTTCAATCATAAATTAATCCTAAAGACATAACTTGAACAATCCAGTCTTTTAATAAAGTTTCTTTTTCACTTATAATAATTATTTTCAAAGCAATACATAAAAACAGCGGAAGGTGTTAAATTGAAGGGAATTAAAAATCCTAACAGTAAACAGCCAGGGCTGCCTGAACTGTTTCCAATTGGAATGCATAATATTGCGCAATATACTCGACTGAGTACTCGCGCACTGCGGCCTTTCCGAGTTTTTCGTCTGGTTGTGATAAATATCGTGTTCGAGGTTTCAATTTAGCGATTTGTGGGAAAAAATCATTTTTATTAAAAAATAAAAAATTTCAAATAAATATTTATTTATTCTAAGTTTTTTAACAGTTAAATTCAAACTTAAATTAAACTTCAGGAATTTTTTCAACATTTTTAGAAATGTTTTGAAATGTTTCGAAATTTTTTTCAAGTTTTTTGAAAAATTACTTTTTCGAAATAAAAAAGCATTCTTTTTCCAAAAATCTCGAGAAAAACATTTTTATTCTCTTGAAACCTTTCAAAAATATTAAAAAGCTTCTCTTTTGCGAAATTTTCAAAAATCTACATTTTGTTGTAAATTTTTAAAATCCTTTCAAGTTTTAGATTATTTTTTAATCTTTTTAAAACTAAATATCTCTTAAACTCACTCGAATTTTGTCTTAAACTTTTTAATCGTGGAAAATTGAAAAAATTGGGTTTGAAATCTTGTCAGTGAAAAGTCAGAGCAAGTCAGGGAATTTCGAAATTGTGATTTTATAGCAACCCTGTAGGCGTAGGGTAGACCGGGGCAAGTCCGACCACGGGCAAGACTGACAAAATGCAGCTTCTAAAAAATAATAAAATAATCAAATCACTGATACCCAGTAATGTAGAATTCGAAATAAAGAAAAAAATGGATTCCACTTCTTATTAACTTTTTACAGAGCAATGAATGTTAACCCGTCTTACCCCGGTCTACCCTATGCTGATGAATTCAATCTGTTTGTATTGCAAGAGGAAGTAAAACTTGACATTTCTCATTCGAGACTGCCATGGATAATCCAAATTTAATGGCTCAGTGAAAGGGGACTACTTCATCGCAGAATAATCTCTTTTGCTCTGCAAATATGTTTCTCACGATCGCGAAACACACACTTACATTGTCGAAAGTCAGTCGGTCGACGCGAAATCTCGGTCGCTACAAAGAAGCCCTTTGCTCTCTTAGTTACCCCAATTAGCACAATTCTAATATATGTACCCTTGGCATACGAGACGACCCTGAGTGCTCATTCTGGACCTCGCGTTAAGACGTTAAAAAGCCTTAAAAATATGATAAACGTATTGGAAACTTCCACCTGCAAATTAGGTCTAAGTTACTTAATGGACAAACTGCGAAAGTTAGTTTGAACAGCCAAAAAAACGGATTAAAAAAAAAAATCTGTAATACAAAAAACGGGGAAAGGGGTTTAGGCAGAAAGGCACATCACACCTTGAAAATATAAATGTTTATAACAATCTTTTCAAATTGAAGAAAAATTAATATTAGTGATTTTATTTTACAAGTAAACTGAACATTAGCCTATTCAATTTTTTATTGTGAATTCATCTTTTTTTAATTAAATTTATTTAGAAAAAAGATCTTCTCCTTTCACTCCGCTGGGGTTCGAACGCCAGGTCAACTGATTGCCGGTCAGGTGCTCTACCACTAAGCTACTGGAGAGATCTTTTGGTTAAAAATCTTTAAAACTCTTTTTGGGTTGAAAATTCAACGACTTGGTTAAAAATTACCTTTTTTGTTGAGATTTTGATTCGACATATCTGAAAAGTCTTCGAAAATATTTTTGAATTTTCTCAAGACACTTAGAAAAATTATTTATGTATAAATCTTCAAAAGAAATAGACAAATAAACTAAAAATCTAAATAGTTACTTGAAATTTTTATTCTGTAGTTTTCAATTCGAAAAAAATGAATTAAAAGTTAATTCCCAACAAAATTGGTGAATTCGAAAGCCAAAAAACAAATTTTCTAGAAAAATAATTGCCAAAATAATTGAATTTTCAATCTAAAAAAGGCGAGTTTTCAACAAAATGAATGAATTTTCAACTAAAAAAGATCAATATTGAAACAAAAATGTAATAGTTACGTTTTCAAGTAAAAAAATTTATTTTCAGATAAAAAACTTAATTTTAAGCAAGCCAAAAAAACGAATTTTCAACAAAATAGTTAAATTTTCAACCAAAGAAATGAATTTTTAACTAAAATGATGAATCTTCAATTTAAAAAATTAGTTTTTGACCAAATAGCTGACTTTTCAATCAAAAAGATGATTTTTTTAACAAAAAGGCAAATTTTCAACAAAATATATGAATTTTTAACTACAGAAGTAGTTAATTTTTAACCAAAGAAATGAATTTTCACCTAAAAGTTTAAAAAATTATTTATTAATAAAATAGTTAATGTTTAAAGTAAACAGATGAATTTTCTGCCAAGAAAATTAAATTTCTATCAAAAAGGACAGTTTCAACGAAATAGTGTAGTTTTCAACAAAAAATGACGGAGATAAATTTTCAGTTAAAAACCAAAAAAAATGAATTTTTAACAAAATATTTAAATTTTCGACAAAAGAAATGAATTTTCATTTAAGAAGACATAATCATCAACCAAAAAAATTATTTTTCAAAAATTAGTTCCACTTTTAACTGAGGAGTTGACTTTTCAACCAAAGAATATAAATTATCAACGAAAAATTTAATAGTTGATATTTGAACACGAGAAGATTTTTATTTTTTATTTAAAACAGTTTAATTAAAAAAAATGAATTTTCAACAAAATAGTTACATTTTTAACCAAAGAAATTAATTTTCAATAAACAAACCAACTTTTCAACAAAATAGTTGAATTTTTAAAGAAAAAAATGAATTTTCAACCAATAAAATCAATTTTCAAAAAAGAAAATTAATTTTCGACCAAAATACCAATTTTCAACATAAGACGTTAATTTTGAAGTAAAAAAGATAAATTTTCGACCAAAAATGCAACGGTTATACTTTCAGTTAAAAAATTAATTATGAACCAAAAAAAAGAATTTGTAACAAAATATTTAAATTTTTAACAAAAGAAATGAATTTTCAGTTAAGATGAAAAATCATCAACCCAAACAATTATTTTTTACAAATTAGTTCTACTTTTAACTGAAGAGTTGAATTTTTAACCAAAGAATATAAATTATCAACGAAAAATTTAATATTTGATATTTGAACACGTGATGATTTTAATTTTTTATTTAAAACAGTTTAATTTAAAAAAAAAATGAATTTTCAACAAAATAGTTACATTTTTAACCAAAGAAATTAATTTTCAATAAACAAACCAACTGTTCAACAAAATAGTTAAATTTTTAAACAAAAAAATGAATTTTCAACCAATAAGATCAATTTTCAACTAAGAAAATTAATTTTCGACCAAAATACCAATTTTCAACATAAAACGTTAATTTTGAAGTAAAAAAGATCAATTCTTGGCCAAAAATGGAACAGTTATACTTTCAGTAAAAAAATGAATTATAAACAAAAAAAATTGTTTAACAAAATATTTAAATTTTCAACAAAAGAAATGAATTTCAATTAAAATTATAAATCATCAACCAAAAAAAAATAATTTTTATAAGGTAGTTTCACTTTTAACTGAGGAGTTGAATTTTTAACCAAAGAATATAAATTATCAACAAAAATTTTATAGTTGATATTTAAACACAAAAAGATTTTAATTTTATATTTAAAACAGTTTAATTAATAAAAAAAAATGAATTTTCAACAAAATAGTTAAATTTTTAACCAAAGATATTAATTTTAAAAATAAACAAACCAATATAATAATAATAAACAATATCACACACAACAATAAACAAATCAACAAAATAGTTAAATTTTTAAACCAAAAAATGAATTTTCAACCAATAACATCAATTTTCAAATAAGAAAATTAATTTTCTACCAAAATACAAATTTTCAACATAAGACGTTAATTTTGAAGTGAAAAAGAATAAATTTTCGACCAAAAATGGAACAGTTATACTTTCAGTAAAAAAATTAATTATGAACCAAAAAAAAAAAATTAACAAAGTAGTTAAATTTTCAACAAAAGAAATGAATTTTCAAATAAAATGATAAATCATCAACCAAAAAAATTAATTTGTATAAGGTAGTTTCACTTTTAACTGAAGAGTTGAATTTTTAACCAAAGAATATAAATTATCAACAAAAAATGTTATAGTTGATATTTAAACACAAAAAGATTTTAATTTTATATTTAAAACAGTTAATTTAAAAAAAAAAATAATTTTTAACAAAATAGTTACATTTTTAACCAAATAAATTAATTTTCAATTAAAATGATGAATCATCAACCAAAAAAAATTAATTTTTACAAGGTAGTTTCATTTTTAACTGAGCAGTTGAATTATTCTCAACAAAAAAATATGAAATTTATACAAAACGAGATTTTAATTTTAAACTAAAAACATTTGAATTCAACCAAAAAAGATGAATTTTCAACAAAATAGTTAAATCCTCAACCAAAGATGATTAAATTTCAAGATTTGAATGTTCCACCAGAAAAGAATTTTTAATCAATAAAGAAAAAGATATCAAAAATGTTGAATTAATTATCATTCCAAAATGACAAATTTTCTACAAAATATAGAAATTTCCAAATCGAAAAAATGAATTTTCAATAAATCAGTTGAATGTTTAACCAAAAAGAATGAAGTTTCAACAAAATTGCTTAATTTTCAGGAAAATAAGAAAATTTTCAACCGAACAATATAATTTTTAACCACAGGATGATTCGCAAATAAAAAAATTCTAAAATTATAGGTTTGTGTGAACCTATTTTATCAGATTTTCTAATATACTGTGTAGAATTAGAAAATATATGCCAGGCGGAGGCAACGAATTAGGTGGTAATCTTGATTTAGCTTCAAGTTACAAAATATACTGCACGATGTTTGTAATAAATAAATGCGTTATCTATTAGCTTAAACTTTCGGTCAAAAGGAGAAATTTAATATGTACTAAAAATTTCAGCAACCACTATTCTGCAAAGAAATTGTAAATTAATACTTAGGTTATATTTTCTCTGTGAATCGGCAAAATTTATAGAATAAGCAATACGATTTGCAATGCAAAAAGATACGCTTCGTAATTCTCTTTTTCGTCTCGGTAAAAGCTGCTTAAAAATTCAATATATGTACAATGTACATTATGTGACTTGCTTGTTTATTTATGCATTTTTGAAAGCATATGGAGAAAAGAAAGGCTTTACCTTGGGTTTTACATTGTAAAGAATTTATTAAAATTGCAAGTTTCACATATTTTTAAGTAAACTAATCCTACCTGAAAAAAGTATAAAATATAATAAAAAATAAATAAAAAAAGTATTAAAAAACAATAAATAATAATAAATATCTCGAAAATATCGGACACATTGTTCTCAAAAACATTATAAAATTTATTTCTAAATGTTTCCAAACATTATTCATAACAAAAATTTAATTGTAAATGATTTTTCAATGTTGGTAAATAATAAAACAGTCAGCTTTCTGAGAAAATTTAAAACTATTCAAGTTTTATTTTTAAAAAGATTAGTTTTGGGTTTTGAAGGTTTAAAAATATGTTGAGAAAGCATCTGGAAGATTTTAAGACAATTATTTTAGTTTTGCAGGATTTTAAGAAAATTTATTAAAAATTAATTATTTTAAAAGATATTTAGAAGATTTAAAAGTTTTTAAAAGGTTCGAAAATAATTTAAATTTTAAGACTTCAAAAAAAAAGAGAAAGTAGCTTTTGAAAATGTAGAAAAAATAAGCTTTTTAAGAATTTCAAAAGTTTCAAGAGAATAAGACAATTTTCTTAAGGTTCCTGAGAAAATTTAAACTCATTTTTTATTTAAAAAAATAAATTATAAGAGAGAAAATTGCAGAATATTTCAAACTTTTTAAATGTATACCATTAAGCCATTTCCCTTTCGGGGTAGGCGTGACACTACCCGATTCGGGTAGTGTTTCTAGGTTGATAACTTGTAGTAAATAACTACAAGTGTGGGCTCACCACACCCACGATGTGCCAACAGCACTCAGTTTTCTCGAATGGTCACCCATCCAAGTGCTAACCGCGCCCAACGCTGCTTAACTTCAGTGATCTGACGAGAACTGGTTTTTTCAGCGTGGTATGGCTGTTGGTATGATTAATTAATAATAATAATATGATTATTATTAATATGAATATGAATATGAATATGAATATGAATATGAATATGAATATGAATATGAATATGAATATGAATATGATTATGATTAAATAATATGATTAATTATAAATGATTTTCTAAAAATGATATGAACCATTTTAAATAAAAAAATTTCAATTTTGCAAGATTACAAGATTTTATCAAAGATTCGAGTAGGTTTAAGAGATATTTAGAAGTTTTTAAAAGATTCAGAAATAATTTTAATCTTGAGAAGATTTCAAAAAGTGTTTAAAAAAGTAGATTTTTGAAGAATTCGAAGAAATAAGTTTTTTAAGAATTTTAAAAGGTGTCAAGAGAATAAACAATTTTTCTAAAGTTCCTGGGAAAATTTAAACTCATTTTTTATTTTGAAAAATGAATTTTAAGCGAAAATTGAAAAATATTATAAACTTTTCAAATGATTTTCTTCAGTTTCTAAAAAGATTGTAGACCATTTAAAAGCAAAAGTTTTCAATTTTGCAAAATTAAAAGATTTCATAAAAATTTCGAGTAAGTTTAAGAGATATTTAGAAGTTTTGAAAGATTCAAAAATTATTCAAAACTTGAAAAGATTTCAAAAAAGTTAAAAAATCTAGAGTTTTGAAAGGTTTTACGATAATAAAGCAATTTGCTTGAAATTCCAGGGAAAATTTAAACAGATTTTTTATTTTGAAAAATTAATCTTAGGAAAATATTTAAAAAGGTTTTAAAACATTTCCATTGCCAAAACAGAATGTAAAAGATTTTGAGGCAAGGTTTTTGAATTTTTCAGAATTTAAAGAATTTTGTTGGAAAAATTTAAATAATTTTAAGATATTTAGCAGGTTTAAAACTTCTGAAAACATTAAAAATAATTTGAAATTTGAAAAAATTTCCAAAAATTTTAAACAAAATGTAAATTTTTGAAAATTTAAAAAAAATTGCGAAGCTTTTTAAAAAGTTTGAAAGTCTTCAAGAAAATTAAAAAAAAATTTCTCAAGATTCCGGGGAACGTTTTTAATCACCTTTTGATTTGAAAAATTAATTTGTGAAGAAAATTTACAAACATTTCCAAACACTTCAAAAGATTTCTAAAAATCTGGAAGATTTAAGGACAATTTTTTCTATTTTGAAAATTTTTTCAAAATTTTAGGAATAATTCGAGCCAATTTAAAAAATTTTTAGGAA
This sequence comes from Andricus curvator, assembly GCA_932195095.1. Classification (NCBI taxonomy): domain Eukaryota; kingdom Metazoa; phylum Arthropoda; class Insecta; order Hymenoptera; family Cynipidae; genus Andricus; species Andricus curvator. Next base: position 91,536 of record CAKNYM010035490.1, read on the forward strand.
TTGAGGAATTTTTTTGAAAAGATGACAAATATCTTAAAACTTTGAAGGATTTCGGAAAATTTATCAAATATTTTTTAATTTATTCCAAACTTCTAAAAGTCCTAAATATCCTTTAAACTGCCTCGATTTTTTTTTTAATTTTATAAAATCTGTCAAATTAAAAAATTATACTTTTTCGACATATCGGAAATCTTCCAAAATCTTTTTTAATTTTTTTCAAAAAGCTTAGGAAAATGTTATTTATATAACCTTGAAAACAAATGAAAAAATAAATAGTTACTCGAAATTTTTAATTTGTATTAAAAATTATTTTTAATCTCAAATTACAATTTGGGTGAAAGTTTTCTTTCTTGATTCATAATTCTTGGCTGAAACTTAAACTAATTTATTAAATGTTCATATTTTTGGGCTGAAGATTCATCATATTAATTTGAAATTCATCTCATTGGTTGAAATTTTATTATTTTTTGAAAATTTATGTATTTTGTTGAAAACTCGCCTTTCTGGCCAAAAATTAATCATTTTGGTTGATATTTAATTTGTTTTGGTTGAGGATTCATAATTTTAGCTGAAAATTTATTTCTTTGGTTCAAAATGTAATTATTTTGTTGAAAATTCTACTTTTTTGGTAGAAAATTCATCTATTTCGTTGAAAATTCATATTTTCGGGTTAAAAAAATAAACAGCTTTGTAAAAAATACGTCTCTTTTAAAAAAAGCTCAATCTTTTTTGGTTAAAAATGCAACTGGTGAAAATTAATCTTTTTTGGTTGACGATTCAAATTAGATGAGTAAGGGTGTTTTCTAATTATCAATTCCTGCATTACCGACATCGAGAAGATTGTAGCTGTAGTGGTTCGTGCCCGTTCTAAATTTTCTAGAAAAGTGGTTCGTGTCCGTGCTAAGTTTCTAGAACATTCTTGATGACGTCATCACGAATGTTCTAGAAACGCCTTTTTCGGACGTCTCTGGATTTAGCGTCATTTTTATCAAATATCTACTAAATTTTTGCCCATAGACAATCGCGTTTATGGACAAAATTGTATTTGACATACCACTCCTTTAAACTGTATCAGTGCTTTTTTCATAAGTTCATTTTTTATTACAAATTGACGATGCAAAAACTGTGCGCTTAGCCCCAGTCTCCCCCAAATTTAAATTACATTTTTTGTGTTTCCGTAACGCATATGCAAATTTTTCATACAAAATGGCAATTTTTCCAATAATAGAAGTTTCTTTAACTCGCGATATCGCTTGTTATACACAGTTGTACACTCATCAATACCCAAATGCAAAAAAAAGTCACAAATATGAAAAGAGTAGAAGTTGAGTATCCCATTCGTCGACGATGTCTAATTGAAGCAGACTCGAAGTACGGGGAATATTGGAAAAATTTTACTTGATAGGGAGCCGTAGAAAGCTTCCGGAGTATATCTATACACATGGATATACCATGATCCAAAGTGTAAGAGTGCTTGAATAAAAAGGACACATACACTTACAGAAATATACCATTTTTATTCAAGAAATTAATATACCTACATCCAAACTCGGCAAATTTAAAAACCATTTTTTCTTAACGAAATAAGCCTTTTTACCCGAAGAGTGAAAAATATTTAATTAAAAGTGTTATAAATCAGTTATATTTTTAGTTCCAATTAGTGATATGTCCTGGATAACTTAACCATTGTTGTATACTCGCTAATTTGCTATGATTTGAATGTCAGCATGCACCGAGAAAAAAAGTTGGATTAATTAAATACAACGCCTCGGGCTGATGAACGCAAATGTAAAATGAAAGTGCAAGAAAGTTTGATGGAAAAAATAGATGACGGTTTTATACGTTAATTATACATTGATGTTTTATGAATCTTAGATTAGCAAGAAAAAAATAAATAGGTATGTAAAAGAGCACAAGAGACTGTTGCACAATTTTGTATTTAAAATTTTTTTAAATTTTTGACGTTGTTTACACAAAATTCGTCACTCGACGTCATTCGACGTTATCCGACGTCATAGAATGAGATTGCACAATTGTGAGTAACGAATATTGCGTAAACTTCAAGGTTATTTGTAATAATTGTGCAATTGGGAGAAATGAATT
>CAKNYM010035491.1:0-14421 GCA_932195095.1 Andricus curvator
AAACTAGCCGGGGCCCTTCCAAATTCCGATCGCAATTTCTACATGGGAGAGAGAATTAGTAAGGTTTTAGTTGTTTTTACACAGAGAAAATTTCTTCATTAAAATTTACCCAATTAGTTCGGTAAATGGAGGACATTACTGCATTTAGATAAAGTTTACAATTATTTTAGGATTTAATACAAAACAGAACTATAAATAATACAAAAGAGTTATGTAAAATCTCAAGTCCAAAAGTGAAAATTCTGATATGTAATAATTGATATTAGGGTTGTATTATTTTCATACCAGTATATTATAAAATAACGCAAAGTATTGTAAATTTTTATTAAATGAATGATATAAAGTTTACTTTTGTGTGATATTAACGATTCACTTAAAAGAAAGTACAGATTGCAGAATTTTTAAAGAGATATTCACTTTTAATAGGAGAGGAATTACACAACAGTAACGTAAAATGAGAATCGCAAGGAACGTCAACATTCTCAGGGCTGAAGTTTAAAGCCAAGTCCCCCGTAGAAACTTTAACATTTTCAAGTTTCGGTTTATATTTTAGAATTTCAGAAAATATTAAAATATATAGACTATCCTTTCCTCTCATTAGATAATACTTATTAAGTTACTAAATAAAAGTAGAATGTATTTAAAAATTGACGTGTAAAGATGCGGGTGATGGAAAAACATCGGAAGGCACTGGGCAACTGACTTCGAACTTCGAGGCGGGAGATCCCCGATGCGATATTGGATCATTTGAACTGTTGACTTGCGCCAAAAATACAAATTTTCAACAAAAGAGTTGAATTTTCAACCAAGAAAGGTTTTTGAATCAATACAAAAATTCTCATCCAAAATTTTGAGTTTTTAGGTCATGAAGACTAATGTTTGAAAACAAAGTTGAATTTATAACAAAAAAATATGAATTTTCTACCTAAATAATTGAATTTCTCATGAAAGAGAAAATGTTTTCAACAAAATAAATGAATTTTCAACTTAAAAAGATGAATTTTCTATCAAAAAAAGACAAATTTTCAATTAAAAACATACATTTTAAACAAAGAACAGAATAGTTTAATTTTCAGTTAGAGAAATAAGTTTATAAACAAATAAAATAAATTTTCAACAAAATAGTTCAATTTGCAACCAAACAAATGAATTTTCAACCGAAAAGATGTAATGGCTATACAAAAAAATTTGACGAAAAATGGAATATATTTAAATTTTTAGTTTAAAAAATTAAGTTCTAAATTTTTATTTCAAAAAATTAGATTCCAATTTAAAAAATAATTTTCAACTAAAGAAATGAACATTTCAACCAAAAAGATTAATTTTCTACCAAGAAAGAATAATTTTTAAGAAGGTAAATGAATTTTTCATCAAAATTTTTTATTTTTAATGGAATTTTCAACCCAATAGTTGCATCTTCAAGCAAAAAGGCTGCTTTTCTACCAAAAAAAAAGATACGTTTTCAACTAAATGGATGAATTTTCAAATAAAAAACATAAATTTCTAACAAAGTATAGAATAGTTTAATTTTTAGTTAGAGAATTAAGTTTTTAAGCAAATAAAATGAATTTTCAACTAAACAAATGAATTTTTTACCAGAAAGATTAAATTTGTATGAAAAAGAATCTCAATAAGAAATTGAGTTAAATTTTTAGTTCGAAAAATTAATTTTTATTAAGAAAAAACTATTTTTTAACAAAACAAATTAAATAAATACATGAATTTTAACTAAAAAGGTTCATTTTCTACCAAAAAAAAAGACAAACTTTCAACAAAATGAATACATTTTTAACTAAAAAAGATAAATTGTCAACAAAAAATAGATTAGTTAAATTTTCAGATAGAGAAATAAATTTTTAAGCAAATAACTTAAATTTTCATAGAAGTATTTAAATTTTCAAGGAAACAAATGAATTCTCTACCGAAAAGATTAAATGTCTATAGAAAAATTTCAGAACAAAATTTAGGTGACTTTTCAGTTAAAAAATTATTTTCAATAAAAAAACTAATTTTCCACCAAAAGAAAGAATTGTAAGTAAGTGGAAAAAATTGTCATTTATATTGAATTCACTGGAATTTTCTCGCTATAATAAGGGAAATTCTGTAAATCATGTACAACGTTCTCAAATAATATAAGATTTTCTGTAAAATCTATAACAAAATGTTGGAAAATGAACCGAGTTCTTTTTCTAAAGAAAGGGTAATTAGTGCGCGCATAGTACTCTCTTAAAATGAACCAGTGAAATCTCACTGATTTCCAGTGAAATCTCACTGGTTGAAATAGCCAGAAGTGTGTCACTGACAATCAGTGAGCATTCACTGGTTCATTCAGTGAAGTTCCGACACTGGTTTAACCAGTGAGGTTCACTGGTTTCTCAGTACCAGTAGTCACCTGGTCGAACGCCTTGTCGCCTGTCAGTTGTTTAGGTATGGCACTTATCATTCATCGCACTTTTGTGGTAAGAGTTGTAAAAATTAAATTTTAAAAACCTCACTTTATCCTCACAACAATAAATGAAGGCCGGGCTGCAATATAATGGGATATAATATGTTGCGCCTGATTGTGGAAAGACCCGTCGTTATGTTAACGTGTCGCGTTGCTCAAAGTCAAACCCATGGCCAGGGACCTCCCACTATCAAGCGAAAGATATTATATCGCCTGCTCATTGCAGACAGGCACCAAATATTTATAAAACAAACACTTGTACACAATAAGATTCGTTTTCACTCGAGAAATGCCAAAGACCTGACCGACGACGCGCGCACTGGAGGTTCATGTCTTGCCCGCGTGGAGCGCTATATCACTGGTTCAATCTATCATTTGGCGTAACTGGTAGAATCAGTAGCGCTATTTTAGTTGAATCTCTTACTGGTTCGTCCAGTCAAAGTGGAAAAATCACTGGTTCACCAGTGATAATTCAAGATACTGATTCAACCAGTGACAATTTCACTGGTTCAGTTTAAAAGAGTACGCACAATGTTCTTGTATTTTTTTTTAAGTAGACCATGCAAAAATTTAAAATATTGAAAATTAAATAATTTAAAGTTTTAAGGTTATAGAATTTCAAGTAAAAAATTATGCAATGTTTTTATTTACTTATTAATAATAATGTTATTAATAAAATGTTACAATAAAAAATTTCGATGAAACGGGTACCAGATATTTTTTTGTACGGGCCTGACGTACTCGTACTCTCTAAATTTTCTCGAGTGAAATTTCACTCAATTCGAGTGAAAAATCACTCGAAGAACAAGTGAAAACCCCGCTTGTCTTATTCGAGTGAAACTCCACTTTTAGCTCGAGCGAATTTCCCACTCAACTCCTTCGAGTGAATTCTCACTCGAACAACAGCGAGATATCGCTCGAAGCGAGTGAAATAATACAATCGATTTTCGAGTGAATTTTTTCACTCGAGTCATTCGAGCGGTAAATTCAACTCGAAAGAGAGCGAGATATCACTCGAAGCGAGTGAAATAATTCAAACGATATTCGAGTGAATTTGTTCACTCGAGCCATTCGAGCGGTAAATAAAACTCGAAAAAAAGGAAGATGTCACTCGATTCGAGTGAAAAAAATATTTTAATGCTGCAGTAATTTAAAGAAAAATACAAATTCAGAATTACAAAACTTTATTTTCTACAGTAATATATTAATTCTAATATATTACAATTCACAATTAGCAAGAATAATTGTTTCGGTAATATATCAATTATAATATATTACAATGATTAAACATTAATGATGTATTAAAAATATGCATACATTCCTTAAAATATATATCCAATCTAATAATGTTATAAATGTTCTTCTTATAATGCTTTCAAATATATAACACATGAATTTTCAACCAAATATTAGAATTTTCAATCAAGAAAGATAATTTTCTATGCGAAACACGCACGCGAGTGTTCGGACTGCTCGCTTTGTAGCTACGAAGCTGCTCGAGTCATTTGCGCTCACTCAACCTCTCTCTCGACTCCTTGGACCTCTTCTAGCTGTTGTTGGGGGGTTCTGAAAAAAAAGATGAGTATTAATATGTTATGAATGATGATCATGTAAATGAATTTTAGACTATGTCGCTGGTCGTAAGAATCAAAATCATAAAAAAATGGCTATTCATAAAAATAAAACTTAAAGCAAATGTTAATTCGCTGAAATTATTTGCCGGAATGAATTTAGGCAAAGTAAACTTTGATATTTTTGTTTACTAAATGTATTATTGTACAATAATATAATTAGAATGTTTTAAAAATAAACTTCAATTAAAAGTGAACTGTATTTTCTGCATCTTTTCTTAACAAGAAATTTATTATTAACTTGCAAGAAATATTATTCTTTTTTTTAACTCATATGACATATATTTCTATAGTTATATAAAAATCCAATATTTCAAGGATGTTCCAGGGGTACACATAACCTAAAAATGTAATAATGTTGAAAGCGGTTCACAAAATCGAGAAAAATAGCCACATTGTTGAATATAACAAAATTTGAAAAATTATCTAAGTATTCGTTGAAAAAAAAAATAGTTGAATGTATAACACAGGCCGACAAAATTTGCACCCAAATACCGGACTATGTGACCCCGAAGGACTTTGGTGTCCTAAAAATGAATCTGTTGTGTAATTTTTCCTATACGTCAGGTTTTTGAGATGTTCTAACCTAAAAGTGCAAAAATAGTTATTTTTAGCCATATTTGAGGCAATATAACATGATCAGCAATTTTTTTTGCTAAAAAATGCTAACGCCATCGTTTAGTACTCCTTTTTATTTTCCATTTTTAATTTCGATCATCCCGAACTGATTTTTCTCCCGAGATATCGCGCATTAACCATTTCAGTTCCACCATGAAAAACTAGCAAAGAAGGCTAAGGGAAACTGAACTGGTTAGTGTGCAACATCTCGGTGGAAAAAAAATCGGTTTGAGATTATTAAAAATGTAAATGAAAGATAAAAAGAAGTACTAAATGATGGCGGTAGCAGTTTTTTGAGAAGAAAAATTACTGATCGTGTGATATTGCGTCAAAGATGGCTAAAAATAGCCATTTTTGCACTTTAAGGTTAGGATATCTCAAAAACCTGACGTATAGGAAAAATTTTGAATGATGGATTCGGTTTTAGGATACCAATATCCTTCAGGGTCACATGGTCCGGTCTTTGGGTACAAAAAAGATGTCATTTTTGTCATCCTGTGTAATTTTTTATTAAAAATGAGTTGTTTGGACTGTTGTGTTTTTTCTTATGCTTAAGAAAACAATTGTAATTTTGATTTAATCTTTATCATTGACGGCTTATTTTGTTCTTAAAATTATTTATTTTATTATTTACAATTTCTTTTGTATAAATTTTGATTACGTACTCTCTAAATCTGAATCAGTGAAAAGTCACTGATTGTCAGTGAAATCTCACTGATTCAAATAGCTAGAATCCGGTCACTGACAAACAGTGAAAAGTTACTCATTCATTCAGTGAAAGTTTCACTTTTGAGATTTGGAAGCACTGCACCACGTCAATTTAGCAGTCATAATAAAATGAGATTTTAGTAGGTTTAATGAAATAATCATAGTGCAAACTTAAAACCCATAAATGTGATCAAATATTTAAAAATTTGAAAAGATTTGATGCTTCTAAATGACAAAAAACCTCAGATATTTCTTTACATTCAAGATTCGACTGTCATGTACACACCAGTCAAGTAAGTACTTTTCATACGAGCTAGAGTATATTTTTTCCACAGTAAATTCAGCACACTTATAGTCCGACAATTCAAAAATTTATTTCTTAAAAAAATTATTTTTGCTACTTAAGTAAAAGAATAACAACACGCTTCACTTTAAAACTTAGAGGATATGTCTCGCATGATTTACTCTGGTGTTAGTGAAAAGTCCAATATCACTGATTAATCAGTGAAATGTCCAACCACTATTTCAATCAGTGAATTTTTCATTGATTCAGATTTAGAGAGTAAAACGTATAAGTTTTAATAAAATTTCCGCTAATGGAATCGTGGAGAATCTTTTTATGAACAAAATAAACCGTCAATGATAAATATCAAATCGAATGTACAATTTTCATCTCAAGCAAAAGAAGAAACAAAAAATCCCAATTAACTCATTTCAAATAAACAATGACGTATTCAACTGATTTTTTTAGCTATGTGTAACCCTGGATGCCCTAAAAACGTAAAAAATGTTGAATACTTTCGGAGAAATTGATGATCTAACAGGTTGGCCAAACACTCTGTTCTTATAGATATTTTCCTACAGAGTGATAAAAAATTATTCAAATTGGGGACATGCAACGCAGATTTGTATAGTTTTGAGACTATATAATGTTAAAAAATATCATTATACCCAATCATGATAATGATAAATTCTCACCTTTTAAGATGTTTCCAGCATCTTCAGGAACTCCATATGCCTCCACTTAGTGCTTTGATAATTTTTCGGGGCTGTCCAGCATTTCCTACGCACAATAAAAAATATTTAGTATATAATAGCTATATCAAAAATTCAAGAAGGCTTTATGATTAAGTTTAATAAACTTACCCTTGGTAAAAAAGCCGAGAAAGAAGCCATATTCCTCGAGGAATCCCATTACTGACTCTTCCAAGTCACTAATTATCACTAATTATCACTAAAAATCACTAATATATCACTAATAATGTAATCACTTTTCAATTAAAACTATCAACTAATCATTTTTAAACTTTATAAGGTAATATTCACTTTAAATGTCACTTTTACAGCATAGCGTCGGGTGCAAGCTACTTACTCACAACCAATATGGCCGCTTATGGGGCGACACGGGGTGAGAACTGGGGAAACTAAAATCGCAACCGGCCGTGCGGGCGGGATATTTAAATTTGAATTATTGTACTCATTATTGTTGTCAATAATTTTTAATACCGTTAATTGATATTATTACATACAACAATTGAAGTACACAATAACATCAATAAATGGCATTATGAATCATTGATATTGTTATACAACTATTGTTAACCAATTATCTTCTCTCTCGTCGGTCGGTAAAAATTTCAAAAGGCTTTGTTACCGTTCCTTCTAATTAAAACATAGAATAATAATATAATAAGGTGATTTCAAATTGTTATTTATATGGATAAATTAATTTAAAAATTCTGTCTCTAAATACATTAAAAGCACGACAATCATTTTTGCAGCAAATGTTTGTGAAAATATATTGCACAAATTGAATAATTTGTGCCATAAATTCTAATTTACAAAAACTAGGTCCCCAATGCAATAAACACTTTGAGATTAGGTTTTACTCGCGCGGTTCATCGTAAGCAACTTTTCCCACACATTTACTACAAAAATGATTGCCCTACTTTTAATGCATTTGGAGGCAGAATTTTCAAATTAATTTATCCATATAAATAAGAATTTGCACTTACGTTATTATATTATTATTCTATTTTTTAATTAGAATTCGTTGAAACGTGGCGAACATGGCTTAGCCAGCCCTGTCAGCCCAATACTATTAGTGCTACCATACTAAGGATATCAAAATTCACTACATTTTCGCAAATTTAATATTTTTAAAGTCTCTAGAAAGGACCCCAAATCGAACTGGGCCGGAAGTCAGATTTGTTGCCGGAAGTTCCTATGCTAGCTTCACCCCCGTGCGCACCGAGGACTTCGCTCGTTCCTCGAGCGAAAAACACCAGGTATAGTGGCTCACTCGACGATTTCGAGCGAAACCTTCCACTCGTTGTTTTCGAGCGAACACATTGACTGCGATCGAGTGAAATTGTGAAAATAATTCACTCGAACGGAGTGAAACTAGCCTCCACTCGAAGGATCGAGTGATATTTTCACTCGAGAAAATTTAGAGAGTACTTTAACTTTATAGCCGATATTTTTTTCTCGATATTCCAAGTGTTAGGTTAGCCGTGAGGTTTAGTTGTTAGCGATAGAACGCGTTAAACGTAGCTTAGGTGGTTCGAAACCCGTCACAGCGCTTTCGATTTTTAATAGCGTTAATATCGTTAAAAGCGTGCGACTATATCGTACACTGTAAAAAAATCTTTTGTGATATTCACAATTAGATTGTAATTTCACGAGCAGTGTATTTTAAATTACAATGTATAACCTGGTAAATATACCAATGTCGCTCCGAAATTCACGATCTACTCCAACTTCACCCCATGGAACAGTATGAAATAACTGTCCGATGTAAATTTACTATGTCTGACGATGGAAATTATTTGATCAGCGTGGCACGTAGTCAATTTAGTTTAGTGAATAAATTTAAATATGCTTATAAATTAACACTTTTTTTGGTAAAGTTGCAGTATCTAGCATAATTTCACACACGGGTAGTATTGTTACGTCTTGGCATCCTGAGAAATTACAAACAGGACATAAATCGACAACCCATCGACAAACTGACAGAAAGACATGGCGCTTTGGACTTTATCATAAAATTACGTCTCAGAGCCTCTAATATTGCTCTAATAGTGATGAGTTCTATGTGAATAAAAAAATATGTCTTTTTTATTCAAAACGATACCTGAGAAAAGTAATATGCGCTTTATTTATCCTGATACAGTGTTTGAAAATTTATAACCTCACGAACATAACCTCAAAATTGAAATGTGGTCCTGACAATTTACGTCCTGCATTTTTTTTTAGAAAAGTGTGTAAATTTACATCGTCGCACGTAGGTCAAATAATTTCCATCGTGGTACGATGTAAAATTACACCAACTTTTTTTAGAGTGTATGTAATGTATTGTAATTTAATGTGATTGTATGAGTTAAATTTTGTATATGTACCAACAATATACTTATGAATTGTATGATATATGTAAGTATGTGTGTAGTAGTGAATGACTTCCACAGAATTTGTTTGTAGCAAGAATGTGTTTTTTTTGCTGGCGCAGAAAATTTAACATGGCTGGGATGTAGAATTCACATATTTAGAGAGGTAGAGTTTGATTTCTTTGATTGAAACTGTACCTAAGCGATACCACGCTGAAAACACCAGTTCTCGTAAGATCACTGAAGTTAAGCATTGTTGGGCGCGGTTAGTACTTGGATGGGTGACCGTTCAGGAAAACTGCGTGCTGTTGGCCCGTCGTGGGTGTGGTCGACCCACATTGGTAGTAAATATCCACCTAGAAACACTACCCGAATCGGGTAGTGAGGCAATGAACTTTCGAGTTCGAACTGCTAATCAATCTATGTATGTATGTACCTAACAGTTCGATTCATTTTACCTAACTGGTAGGTAATGTAAAGTTCCCCACCTGGGCCCATTACACTGAGAAAACTGTTTGGCTGGATCAACAAAAATTTTGTTGGCTCAACAAAATAATGTTGTTGCTCTTCGTGCAACAAAACTATTTTGTTGAGCTAACCAAATTTTTTTGTTGAGACCTTTTGTTGGCCAAACAAAACTGTTTTGTTGGCATAACCAAATTTTTTTGTTGATTCAACAAAATTCTTTTGTCGCCCCAATACAATATTTTGTTGGTTTAACAAAATTTGTTGGTTAACCTAACAAAATACTTTTGTACGGTCAACCAAATTATTTTTATGTCTTAAATAAATTATTTTGCTGTCTTAACAAAATAATTTTGTCGACGTAGCTAAATATTTTTTAGGTCAAAAACATACTTTTTGTACTCTCAAAACCTGAATCAGTCGTAAAAAACCAACTATTTTGTAGCTAAAAGTCATTTACTAATTCATTGAATGGTACACTGTTAAAAATGTTTGCAATTTTAATATAGATTTACGATACATTTGTATAGTAAATCTAAAAACTCGATCTATGAAATAGCAATTAAGAGGCTGCATAGTAAATTTCATATACATGTATATTGGTCAACTCTTAGAAAAGTCAGATAAATTCACTTTAAACAAATTAAAATTAATTTTGGCAGTAATCGTCAATTCCAAATAATAAAGCATGATATTTTTTTCTAGTTAAACATAAATTATGCTGGGTTTTAAGTGGAAAAGTTCAATTAAGCGAATAATTAAGACACCTAACCTAAAAGCAGCGGTTTTTTTGTTAAAATTCTGACATTTACAGTGAATTTTGAAGAAAATCTCACCTGTACGTTGCAGTTTGATTAAAAATATGAATTTAGACGATCAATTGTAGGTTATTACTTTAGTTTTAAATATTTGACAAGATTTGTGTGCATCAAAGAACTTTCAACTTTCACGCACTCTGTTTTACTATACATGTATATTAATTTTACAAGATGATGGTATATTAAATTTACTACACGTATATGCATATTGCTTCCATTACATTTATAGTAAAATCGCTATAGAAATTTCTAACAGTGTAATTATTACTAATTTTGATTTAAAATCAACTTATTATTTCGATAAATGTCATTGAATATAAGAAGTTAATTCAAATAATTATATTCAGTGATCGAAATAAGTTACTTAGAAATGAAATTCAGTTGAAATTACAATTTAATAAATTAGTGAATGACTTTGCTACAAAACAGTTGTTTTTTACAACTGATTCAAGTTCTGAGAGCTCAGAAATTGTCATATCATACTGATAAAAAATACCATAAATTGCGGATGAATGAGTAAAGGTATGAAATAAAAATATTAAATATATAGAATGATATAAAATTTAAAAATTTTCCACAAAGTATAACCTCAAGTGTAACCTGTAATTGGACAGGAAATAGAAGAGAGCCTGGAGAATATTTTTAAAGATAAGTTCTTTTTTTTTCTTAGATCAATTTGTATTAATTTTACTGAAACAAAATTTTTAAAGCTCAAAGCTTCAAATAATGATGAAATTTCTTGATAAAAATTTTAGACTATCGTGCCTCATGTAAGGTTAATGGGGGGGGGGGGGTAAACTCTAAAGATACTTCAAAGCGGTTAAAAACTCAAAAATTAAACTGATGATGTTTCACTTGACGCGCTGTTTTCAATGATTCCTAAATGCATTTTAAGTTTCCCTTAAACTTGTGATATTTCAGTTCAATTGTTATAAGTATTCCAATATTTCAAGCAGGAGAAAATTTGACATATATGTTTATATATGGCTCTTTATCGAATTTGAAAGAATTAGGTATGCGAAGGAATTTCCAATTGATTTTAATGGTTTGAAAGAAATTCCAAATCTTTTCTTTCTTGAAAATCCTGACTTTCAAAGAATTTTCGCGCGATAAATCAGGGAAATAACGGTATTCCAGAGGTTTCTTTAACTTATCCGAGATTATGCCTAAAAAATCTTTCTAAATCACTCCGAACTTTTAACTTCTATTTGCGACGTTATTGGAAATTTTCTTCTTCTCAATATTAATTTCAGTGCTTTTGGGATTTTTAAGGATTTAAATCATAATATTGCAGTTCAATTATTATAACTATTTTAATATTTCAACCAGGAGCAAATTTGATATATATGTTTATATATGGCTCTTTATCGAATTTTAAAGAATTAGGTATGCGAAGGAATTTCCAATTGATTTTAATGGTTTGAAAGAAGTTCCAAATCTTTTCTTTCTTGAAAATCCTGACTTTCAAAGAATTTTCGCGCGATAAATCAGGGAAATTACGGTATTTCAGAGGTTTCTTTAACTTATCCGAGATTATGCCTAAAAAATCTTTCTAAATCACTCGTGATTCCGAACTTTTAACTTCTGTTTCGACGTTATTGGAAATTTTCTTCTTCTCAATATTAATTTCAGTGCTTTTCGGATTTTTAAGGATTTAAATCATAATATTGCAGTTCAATTATTATAACTATTTTAATATTTCAACCAGGAGCAAATTTGATATATATGTTTATATATGCCTTATTTTCAAAGATTCCTAAATGCATTTTTAAACTCTCCCAATAAAAATTATAATATTACAGCTTAATTAATATAACTATTTTAATCTTTCAAGCAGGAGAAAATTTAATGTATGTCTATATATAACTCTTTTTCACACCTAAAGAGCCTATTTGAAGAAAATAATAATGCCTCAGGAAATTTCAAAGATTTTCAAATATTTTACGATTTTTCCCGCTCTCCATTAGTAGGAATTTTCAATTGTTATTTTCATGTTAAAGCTTTTCGCAAATTGCCAGGGATTAAAAATTATAATAATGCATTGACGCGTCATTTTCAAAGACTCCTAAATGCATCTTAAATTCTCCCTAAAACTTATAATATTGCAGTTCAATTATTATAACTATTTTAATATTTTAACCAGGAGCGAATTTCATCTATATCTATATATAACTCTTTTTCAAATTAAAAAAAAAAAGACTTGTTGGCTCCTGTTTTAGAGGTAGGCCAGGATTCGGCTTTGGGCACATATTAACTCCTATCAAATACAACGCTGCTGAAGGCTGGTAACCTTCACAGCATAAATCACCAACCAATTGAGACTCTCGGTTTCCTTTCTCTGTCCTCACATCCACCCCCCCCCCCCACGCAGTAACAGAAGTATTGGTGGGACTGACGTTACAGATAGACTATCCACCGTACGACGAATAATCACTTAACTTGGACATGATTTCGGCTCGCAAAACAAATTTCGCGCATAAAGGTGTTAGTTGGGTGTACAATCTAAACATGAATAATACAAACAATAAAGTAGCCTCGGAATGGACTGAAACTTGGATCGACAAAATGCATACACACGGTAAACGTAAAGGTCGAATTTCAGGCGATGAATGGAGACTGGGTGTATGGAATGCTAGAGGAGTGAATGACCTTAAAATAAGAGAACTACGAGAAACTATGCATGCAAGGAAACTAGATATTTTATGTGCACCTGAGACGAAGAAAAAGGGTTGCGAAAGTAGAAACATAGAAAATGGGGTGTTGAAAGGCGGTTTTGAAATATGGTCAGGAGTAGGTAGTGAATCAAATCGTAGTCAAGGGATCAGTTTAATTATGAATAAAAAAGCAAGACAGCATCTCAAAGATCATGATTTTGTATCTCCCAGATTGTTGTGGGCTAGAATGAAGGTAGGAATCAGAAGGTTATTTATCATAGCGTGCTACGCCCCAGTTGACAGTGAGCCGCGAGAAGTCAAAGACGCTTTCTGGGACACTTTAAATGACACAATAAGTACTTGCGATCCAGGTGAAAGAATAATTCTGCTAGGAGATATGAACGGATGGGTCGGCGTTCAACGTCAGGATACAGATACAGAAAGGGTACTAGGTAAATTTGGGGATCCAAGAAAAAATTATAACGGGGAAAAATTAGTTAGCTTATGCCTAGAAAAGGGCCTATTTATTACCAATACTTGGTTTCGACATAAAATGATCCACACGTACACTTGGTGTAAAGGAAATAACCGCAGTGTAATTGATTTCGTTATTGCGGATGAAAGACTAAGAGAACTAGTCAAAGATACAAGAGTCATGAGGGGTTCCGAATGCAATACTGATCATTATCTTTTAATCTCTAAAATAAACTTAGGCCGGGGATGGAAAAGAAAGAGAACAGAAAAAACGAAACAAACTCGAATAAAGATTGAAAATTTACAGAAACCGGAAGTGCGAATAGAGTTTCAAAATAAGTTAAGCGAACGCATAGATAGGACAACTTGGGAAGCGCTTACGAGCAATAAAGATATAGAGGGCGCGTGGGCTTTATTACGGGATATCATTGTTAAAACTGCAATTGAAGTGTGTGGTACGGCAGTGGTAGGAAGAAAGTCTGGTGATGCATGGTGGAATGATGAAATTCAAGCAGCCCAGCGAGAAAAGAAAAAAGCGCACAAGAGAACATTAAACATGACAGGTCTTAGCGATGAGGAGAGAAATAGACTCAAAAATGATTACAAAGACAAAAAGAGGAAAATGAAACGACTAGTCAAGGAGAGTAAAGAAAAAATCAGAACAGAAGAAGAGAACAAAATACAAAACGGCTTTGGAGGAATAATGAAACTACTATATAAACAGTTGAAGGAAAGTAAAAGTACAGAGTTTGCTAGCATGAGAAACAGCAAAGGTGAAATGCTATATGATATAGACGGGATAGTAGACGCTTTAAAAGACTCTTTTAAAGAACTATTAGGAGGTGAAGATATAGGACAACAAAACTACGACATAGAACATAATGCATTAGAAAACCCAATTGAAAAAGTCTGTGTCACTGAGGTCCGAGACATAATTAAGAACTTGAAAAACGGTAAGGCTGCTGGCATAGACAGTATTAGTGCTGAAATGCTCAAATACGGTGGCGAGTACATACCTCACAGGTTGTGCGAATTGATAAATTTATGTATCGAGACGGGGAAAGTCCCAGACGATTGGAAAAAAGCGATTATCGTACCAATATACAAAAGAAAGGGAGATAAAAACAACTGCAGTAATTACAGAGGTATCAGCCTACTAAGTACCGTAAGTAAAATATACTCAAAAATACTTATTCGTAGGGTAATGGAAATCACAGAAGAAAA
>CAKNYM010035492.1:0-10119 GCA_932195095.1 Andricus curvator
TACACAACCGCAGCCAGAACAAGCCGGCAACAGAGAAAGAGAGGCGACACTGAGACCAGCCTCGAACAGGCATCCAATAGAGGGAGAACGATGCTTCAAGACCCGGAGAAACATTAACATTCAGGTTTCTCCCAAGCCCAAAGATCTGAATGAACTGGATGATGAGCTTCGTGGAGACTTTTCCGAAGAATCCGACCTCTGGACTATCAATTGTAGTGTGTACAATGCAGCGAGAACTTTGGCAGATGCAAACCGTAAAACAAAACCAGCGGTTGATCATAAGACCAAAAGACGAATGCATCAACTTAGCACAAAGATAGGCTGGGCAAGACAGTACGCGTCCCGCATTCAGTGTGTGATTGACTACATAACATCTGGCAGGACTTTCACTGCCAAGGTTCGACAGTTCACGCGCGAACTGCGGATCCGTCATCACACAATCAACAAGTCAAAGCTACTGACCATCAGGCAGCATATTGTTGACAGAATACGAGTACTATCTGACGCTAGGAGAAGTCTAGAGCGGAGAGAGAGGTGGGTCAGAGAAAATCAACAGTTTTCGTCTGACCCATCTCGACTCTTCCAAGACCCTCCAGTTACTGTCGACCATCCGCCCAAACCAGAGGAGGTCGAAGCATTTTGGAGAGAAGTCTACGAAGTCCAACATCCACTTAAAGAAGGCTCAAAGAACATAAACAGCTTCAAGGAGCTGTGCAATGCCCTCATCACAGCTGAGGAGGAATGCCCACCTATCACTACCGAGGAGGTGAAAAACGTATTAAGAGGCATGAAGAACTATTCCGCTCCGGGACCAGATGGCATCAAGACCTTCTGGTGGAAGAAGTTTCCTTCAACCCACCAGCATCTGGCCCGAATTTTTACCTCATATCTAAAGTCGGAAGAGCCTATTCCGGGGTGGTTGGTGGAAGGGCGCACAGTGCTCCTGCCGAAGACGGGCAACTTAGCTGACCCTAAGAATTACAGGCCAATAACTTGTCTGAACACACTGTATAAGATCTTCACAGCTATCCTAAATGATAGGATTGTTCGGACAATTGGACCTGTATGGCGAGAGATGTATGAACAACGTGGCTCAAAGAAAGGCGTAGCGGGATGTCGGGAGAACTTGCTCATCGATAGATGTGTCTGTAAAGACGCAGCATACTATCAGCGATTTCTATCGATGGCCTGGATTGATTACCGGAAAGCTTTCGATTCAACCTCCCATAGACTTATCATCTGTCTGTTGGAAAGCCTAAAGGTTCATCCACACATCGTGAGATGCATAGAGACATTAATGCCGCTTTGGAAAACCAGATTTACTATCTCATCTGGAAAACATCGTGTGATCACTAACAGTATCACCTTTCAGAGAGGTGTATTTCAGGGCGACACCATGAGCCCTCTCCTCTTTTGCCTCACATTATTGCCACTATCTCTCGCACTTCGCCATTCCGAAGAGTATCTCTGCGGCAAACCTGGAAACCGAAAGCATAAGGTCACTCATGTATTTTACATGGATGATCTTAAGATCTATGATAGGAATCAAGAGAAACTACATCTAGCTCTGAAAATTGTCAAAGAGTACACTCAAGAGATTGGAATGGAATTCGGGTTAAACAAATGCGCCAAGGTTAATTTGAAGAAAGGAAAACTTAATGGCATCCCCGAAGATCCTGAGCTCGTTGACAGAAGCGCTATACGACACCTTTGCGCTGGAGAGACCTATATATACCTGGGCGTGCCACAGAGCCGCATTCAGGACGCGACATCTATAAAGGATACTCTCCGATGCAGATACAAATGTCTCATCCGGCAGATTTGGTCTTCCGAACTGTCGGCGAGAAACAAAGTATCTGCAACGAACATGCTTGCCGTCCCGGTAGTACTCTATTCATTTGGAGTGGTTCCATGGACGAAAGACGAGCTCAGATCCCTTGATATCGGGACGCGAAAGGTTTTGCACATGAACAAGAGCATGCACCTTAAGTCTTCTGTTCCGCGACTTTACATCTCACGCCGCCTAGGTGGTCGCGGAATACTGAATCTTGAATCTCTTCACAACAGACTCATTCTGGGTACAGCACATATAGTTGCAAATGGACAAGACCCTCTTCTTAAAATGGTCAGGAAACACGAAGAAGTGGGAAAAGGGGCGTTTCTGTACAAAGCAGCGGAGGAGGCTGCTGAAACACTCGGCCTTGACTTCAATACTAGGGGTGAGCAAAATGCATCAAATCTTATCCATCTTGAATACTCACTCCTGAAGGCCCGGATTAAGAAAGCACAGGAGAAAGACTTCCACGAACAGCTCATCGACAAGAGGATGCACGGCATCTTCCACAGAAATGTGGAAGATCAGTCGATGTCGTATGAGCTAACGTTTGCTTTCCTTAGATCACCCGGATTGAAGTCGGGCACGGAGGGCTTCATTTTGGCATGTCAAGACGGTGTCATTTCCACTCTAGCATACCGTCGCCACATTTTGAGCCAAGACATTCCCGATGATAGTTGCAGAGCGTGTCATGCACACCCCGAGCATCTAGGACACATACTATCTAGTTGTCCAACTCATGCGGGAACGACGTATCTCTACAGACATAATGGGGCCCTAACAGTGCCTTATTACCATCTCTGTCACTCTTACGGCATTAGCCCAAATATCTCTCCGCTAAACGCTCCTAGAGAAATAGAGTCAATTGTCGAAAATGAGAAGTGCCGCATATACTGGAACTTCATGTTCTCGACAATTGTTTCTGTTGCGCACTCGAGGCCTGACATAGTTCTCCTTGACTTCGAGAAACGAACCATGTTCGTTATCGAATTTTCGGCACCAGCTGACGAAAACATCACAGCCGAGGAGAAAGAAAAGAAAGAGACGTATAAAGACCTTATAAGGGAGTTGCGATGGTTATACCTGGAATATTCTGTTAAGCTAATCGCCTTGATCATCGGCGCTCTTGGAGGTGCCAAGGTGTTACGAACCAACCTGCCTTCGAGTATTTAGATTTTAATTCTTTTTCGAAGACGCTGAAAATTATGGTAGTGTGGGATTTAATTCAATGACTCGCCCGGAGGTATTTCACATAATCACCTGAGATCGCTCCCAGATGTTTATTATTATTTTTGCGCGATACGTTTTTAATCGCTGCTTCCTAGAAGTACCTTGGCATCCGTCCTAGAAAATTGTTGAAATTGGGCTAGGGTCGAGAATGAACTTTCAATTCAATGTTACATGGTTCCACACAAAATTGCAAAAGACCTGCCTTTATTAATTTTACCAAGTTTTACATGTTTGTCACACCAAAAAAAAAGAATAATATAAGAGTTAAACTACCCTTACAACTACCGTCTAATCCCGGAGCGTAGGAGATTGACGGGCCGAATTCAACATTTTCTTTAGTTCTAACGCTCAAAACGTATGTAAAATTTCGAAAACTGTCGTTCTAGTTAACGTGGCCGGAACGCAAGAGACAGGGAGAGAGATAGAGAGCGAGGGATCGTCACAATAAATAGTGGTTAAATTACTTTTGACCTTTTTTTTGCATGGTAAATTAATCCTTGTTTTGGTCCACTCCTGACCATTCACTACTCAGACGCGCCGCCCAATCGCCCTGAAGGTTCACTCAACCGAAACTATTGTGTGTCGAAATTTCCCATAGTTGTTCGATCAATTTCCTTACTGGTATTTGATCGATGCGTCTTCACATCAAATCACCCCGCTTCCACACACGTTTTGAAATGCCGAAAATTTCACGCCTCCCGTTTGCACTTAGCCTTTTATTATCGCGTTTTGCGTTTGTACTCTTCGCATCCCCAAACCCCCTATAGCACGCCTTTTTTCGGTAAACTAAACCTTCCGGGCGACTCGGCGACGCTAGCGCGTAAGAAAATACGGGTGGAGCGGGGAAATAATTAAAACAATTTCCCTTTTATTCCCATCTTGGCAACCTCGCCGGTCAAGATGTTAACGAAGAATGCTAATGAGCCTTGGTGAAAATCAGACTCGTTAAGGTAGGGGTATCGTTATGATGAAGGGAATAAAATTTTGGTTTCTGCTGATGGCTGTGGGAATGATCGCAGGATATGGCGTGGTGCTGACAACGTATCTGTGCAAAGTTCTTGAATTTTGATATCCACGTGATTTGCAGCGGATACGAAAAGACTGCCTCTATGTAATTTGATTTTCGCCAGGTTTGAAAATATTGCTTCTGAGATACTGACGGGAAAGTACATCCATTTTTGTCACAATTCGCTGAATACTTAATCAATAATAACATTATAGCTTAATCATTTATAGTTTTCCTATAATCAACAGCAACAATCAATAGTAGTAAGGGAAATTCACCTTTTATGTGAATATTTAGATTTTAATTCTTTGAAAATTTTGAATCTAGAAAAAGAAATATTTGTTACATATATTAATTGATAATTTTTTACATCATTGTTGTTTATGGCCATATTATTATTTGATTTTGAACATCGTTGATCAATCTAGAGCAAGCTTTAATTTCAGATATAGGATTTAAAAAAATATATATTAGCAGTTGCTACTGAATATAGCCTACGCCAGTATTGTTTATTGACCCCGAGTATCAATAAACACACAGGGTAGTTCTATTAATTTAGATAACTTTTGTGTTCAGGTTCACATTTCGATTTTAAAAGAACAGATAAATTATAGATTACTGGAGATGTTATCACTTTCTGCTAGGATGGTACGAATATAGCTTCTGGCATCGATTGCTACTATTGATCATCGGAATTCTAATTCTTGTTCAATTATTCCCAAATTTTGTTAATAGATACCTTGAAAACTTACAAAATTTTTACCTTAGTCCACCTATTAATGTTTATTGATAAATGTATTTATTATTAATTACTTCTCAGCCAGCCTGGGACTCGATGGCATCAGGAGAATAAGACCATAAAAGAAGTGGCATGAGGACTTAGGATTATTGCGTTCTCGCCTTTGCGCTCTCCTCCCTCTCTTCTCTCGAGCGACCTGCGATCTTCACTATGGCGAGAGGATAGGAGGGACAGAGGGGAGATCACGATCACGACATACTAGCCATTGACGCGTGGGCTTTTACAGATTTAGAATTTGTATGGGGCCCACCGTAACACACCTGACCTGGAATAAGAATGATCGTCCTCGATCATTACCAGTATCCGGGATCCCTCCTCTGTCCAAGCTTGTAGTTAACTGTTATAACCTCAGTATTAAAAGAAATAGTGCTACATCGTTTTACTAATGAACAAAATTTGAACCTTTTCATAAGTGTGCTATGTCCCATTTTTGGTTAACGCATTATAATTAGAAGTTAAAATTAGGTCTGTCAACACCACAGTCTTATTATCTAACCGTACATTCAGTCATTTCTAAAGGTCTTTTACATTGATCTTGTGTTTCAAACAGCATCCACTCACTCATCCACACCACTTCTAGGGACTTCATTCCCATTTCTTAGCACTAAGCACAACACTGTTAATGCACTCCAGTTAGCAGGTGGATGTCGTCAGACGTTTCTAGGACGCCTGGGCCAGGGAGGGTATGAGCACAGTCTCTAGGCTGGCTGTAGGGACTGCCTTGGCATTGTGACCCTGGTCGGCGCTGTAGACTCCTTGTTGTCGGATGTTGATGTGCATTCTACTGTTTCCCCAGTTGAGGGTGGTTGTTCTCCTTCTTCTTGGATTCGACCTTTCTTTGACGTTCGGTCTGAACACTCCGTCTGGTCGTGGGTAGGGCTCGATGTTGATGTTGCTCTCTTATTGGGCTTTCGGGTTAGTCTCTTGAAACGGAGACAAGTCCGACAGGTAATTAGGAGTAATAGTAATTTAGTACGGCACCAGTATCCCAATATCAGTAATACGAGCAAGGCTAATCCGCCATAAGATCCTTGTATTAATGGGTGTTGTGTCGTTCATCGTGTCTATTGTTGTTGCTCTAACTGTTCCAAAGCTTTTTCTCCTTCCTTATATAACTGTGCATGTTGATTTTCTTTTAAAGGTTCCTTAGGTAAGTCTATTGGCTGAATCTTATGTAATTTGTCAGACAGCAGAGATAGATTTAGATGGAGTGATGGTTCGTAAATTGCTATTACTGATTCCCCGGTACGTTGGAAACCTGGTAGGGTTACCTGCGTGGTTTTTAGTTGACATCCCGGTGCGTTCTGAATCAGGCCTAGTCCATGTAGTTGAAGATGGTATGTGGACTTATCCACACAGTCCAGATTAGCTGCTAGCTCGTTTGATAAGGAGTAGATCCATCCATTCAATGATGGTAAAGCCTTCCAATAAGGTTGACTGCCGTAGGATATCCTAATATCGCAGTACTTGAACGATGCCATCGTATGTTCCAATAAAATTTGAGATTCACAATTTTTGTGGCTTGATGTTTCAAAAATGGGGATTTCTCCCGGGCAAATGGTTAAGAGTTCCAATGATTTACATTTGCGGTGCTTCACCATTTCGTATAGTGCATATTGCGTACGATCTAATAACGGAATGTCCAACAGGACTTGTAGTGTTCCGTTATTACATCCTATCGTTACTACTGCAATATGAGCTAATTTTTCCATGTCCACACGTGGTCCTGGTACTGGAAATGTTAATTTAGGTAGATGATCCTGGATATCTCGAAATATGGGGTGGACTTGTTCCGTCGTTAATAGCGAAGGATGAAGTTCTCCCTTCCTTGCAGCGTGAACAACATTCATAATTCGGTCTGCGGAACGGATGTATTCGTCTATCCTCACTTCCAAGGCATGTAATGCTGTTGTCAATGTGGATATGATTCGAAAGTCTTGAATGTGTACGTTAGTAGACCTGCTACAGGTCCAACAATCCCTCCTAGGAATCCGAGCATGGGCGTAACTCTTCGTCTTCTCATACCGGAAGGTAGATTTTCTGGTAACTTTTTGGTGGTGTGATATGCCAATTCGTTGACTTCCCGATCGATGTCTTCTCGTAGTCTTTTGGCCATTTCCAATTTTGGTTGTAAATGGTATTCCTCAATGGTTTTATTGCAGACAAGTTCATGGTCTGGTCCACAGTATTTGGATAACGTTCGCAACTTATTCTGCCATTCTACTAATGACTCTTGGAGTTTGGTAATTTGGAGAAAAGTGTTGATCCTCCAGTGGCTCACAACCCTGCGCACTGGCCCAGAATGCTCGTAAAACATTCCAGTGCTCTTTTGGAACTGAAGGTTCTTGTAATGCTCTTCAATGGTGCCGTGGACCGTCCAATGGATGTAGCATAGCGACAATAGAGTCAAGAAGTGTGCGTGGACGTACATGATTTACTATCTGATAGATTCCGTTCTGAACAATTGAACGTTCTGGCTATTAATTAATTATACCGCCTGCATGAGTAAATGACCAAAGGCTTGTAAACCTTTACAATGACGTTCGTACCCCGTATATGTGATCGTTATGACCTGTATAATAACACTAGTAGTCTTGCGCGTGCCTATTAATTTTTTATTTTTAAAAAAGAATGAACCAACAACTTATTTTTTCTATGTTATTTATATTTAATTAATGTCACGAAATATTTGTATAAAATAATTAGAAGGCACCACAGTATGATGTCTGTAGCTTCCAATAAGGAGCACCTTTTCATTTTTTTCTTTGTTAACCAATGTTCAATCAATGTTTTTGAAGTAATAACAAAAATTTCTTATTGATATCGTATTTGAAGCATTGAAGAATGTGAAAAAACATGTTGACGAAAGTATTGTTTAAAATTATAAATAGTTATTAATAAACAAATTTTGAAAATCGCTCTTTTTACGAAAGAATTCAATTTTGAACGACTTATTGGATAAATTGAAATGAAACTTGGAACTTCAGGGTTTTTGGGGTCGCTGATTACGAATCCGGAGCCAGATTTGCGAAATTCAAAATGGCAGATCCAATATGGCGGACGAGTTTTCAAAAGTTCGAAGGATTTTCATGAAACTTGGCATCTGGGGGTTTTGGGGGTCGGTAATCACGAATCTGAAGCCAGATTTCCAAAATTCAAAATGGCCGACAAATATGTCTGCCATATTGGATCCGCCATTTTGAATTTCTCAAATCGGGATCCAGGTTCGTAATCAGCGACCTCGAAAACCCCCGAGTGAAAAGTTTTATGAAAATCTAACAACTTTTTAAAAAACTCGTCCGCCATATTGGATCTGCCATTTTGAATTTTGGAAATCTGACTTTAGATACGTGATCAGCGACGCCGAAAACCCCCTAAGATGCATATAACAGTAAAATTTGTTTGATAAAAAAATGTGCGCCGCGAAGGGTTAAAGGAGTAATAAATTGATTTCTCATAATTTATTTGTAGGTAAATTCTGCCATCGTTATCATCTGGAAAGGATCGTGAATATAATTATAATTCAATTTATTATAAATTACTCTTAAATTTCTTTACTACTGAAAATGAATGATACATAGAATAATGGTAGTAATTGCCAATCTTTCAGTTTTTAAGAAATATAATAACAAATTTTTAAGTTGTCTATTTGCTCGGCAATTATTGCCTTTGCTCAATAGTAATCCATTTGCCACTAATATTTTATTATGCATTGAGAGATTTAGTGAAGTTTTTTCATAATAAATAAATTTTCTAATTTTTATCATAAATGATGCAAGTTGTTACGAAAAAATAAAATGTATTTTAGTATAACTTTTTTATACGTGAATAGTTTTATCGAATCTGTTTTTTACGTGAATATAAGTAAATTCTTTTATTATAAGAAGAAAATTATCCTGTCTATAGAAATTTCCAGGCCTTTATAAAAGTCAGAGTCTCTTTCTTATTAAAAGCTAAATTAAACAAAGAAATTTCAAAAAAATGTAATTTTTTACCTTCTGCGAAAATCTGTTTTGAACTTTTTTTTTAATAATTTATTTTTATGTATCGCATAATTTAACCAAGAAAAATATTTTCTACCTGATATATTCTGCGACTGTACTGGTAGAACATGTCTAATTGTACATGGATTCTTTCTATAGACAAAAATTGTATGTAAAATATTTTTCATAAAATGATTGAAAGTATAAAGTACAGCATTATAATTGTACAAAGTTTGATTAAAATCGAAGGACCACCTGCAGGTCCTGATATTTCTGACGTGTACTGGCCCAGCTTATAAATTTTATTTTTTAAATCCACATATATGTTATATAAGTAATAATACAAAAACGTTGCACAAAGTATTTGGTTTACATCATCGGACTTACGTCGCTTTTTATATACTATTTTGATGAAGCATTGTTTTCATCTGATAGTTTAATTTTTTTAGTAGGTTTTTCCTCGATATCATTGTTTAATTATCGTTTCAAAATGTAGATAATATATTCCATTAGTAAAAATATTAAAGTTTGAAATTTATCTGCTCCATTTGTGGTTAAAAATTGATCTTTTTGGTTTTAAATTCAACCATTTATGTCAAAAAATTCGAAGCGAAAAAATATAAACTGAAAAATAATCAAATCTAATTTGACCTAACATCACATCCATTGCTCAAAGTACTCAGGTGAATATTTATGCCATTTGTTAAAAATTAATATTTTTGATTGAAAATTTAAATATTCAGTTAAATATTTAACAGTTTTGTTGAAAGCCCATGTTCTTGGCTTGAAAAATCAACATTTTTTAGGACATTTTTTTTATTGTTTGAAAAATCTTTCTTGGTTGATAAACTCGTGTTTTTGATTTGAAAGCAGTGTCTTCAGTGTATTTTCTTCGAAATGATAGCAAAACAGCGTCAACGCTTTAAAAAAAAGTGTCAATAGTGTGTTGAGCCCGAGACCTGAATTTGCCATTTATTATTCTAAAGGCTGTCACAGCTTCAATTTATTTTAAAAAAGTGACCCATTTAAACCGAAAAAAGCAGAAAAAAGTACCCTACAAAAAACGTCGGATTGACAAGTATTTAAAGGTGTACTGTATTTTGAATGCGATGTTGGCGGAAAGCAGATTTCCAGAGAATATCTCGTGAGTGTGAAGCAATAATTTTTAATTTGACGTTTTTCGCAGCAAGACTAATTTCTAATCCAAAAAGTGACTGAAAGTCAATATGTGTATCAACACGAATTAAACAAAAACTGAAAATTAAAA
>CAKNYM010035494.1:0-21905 GCA_932195095.1 Andricus curvator
ACATTTGTGTTTAATTGGATTTTAACCTCAATTTCCAATATAAAATATTTTATTTAAATAATTTTATAGAAAATATTCGGATTTGGACAAATAATTTCATCGTTGGTTTCATCAAGTCGGAGGCGGACGAGGAAGGATTCGCTCTCCTTGTAGAACGAGCTACAAAACATTACTTATTAGCGATTTACTATTTAAATATTCAGAATTTTCCCGCCTAAACATTCCCGGGTTGTCACAGGAAAAATTTTCTGGTGTCAGAAGTGGGATTCCACAAACACGGCGTGGTGGAATCCAAAATTAAAATAACTAGTGCAAAAACAAAAGCGGATACAGTGATTTTGTGTTAAGTGCCGGTGAAAAAAAATTCTTTTTTTTTTTTTTTTTGGAAAACTCTCTTGATAAAATCTTAATATAATTCAAACGAACTAAGTCAAAGGAAAAGCATCATGACAATTAAAATTGGAAAATAAATAAATAAATTTAGTGTGGCCTCAGTTTTATTAACGCAGTTGATTGGAAATTATTTATTTAAAGATTTATTTGGATTGTAAAATTAGTTGAGTGAATAATATAATTTTGAGACCATTGGAAGTAACAATTAAAATTAAAATTTATTTTATCAAAATAAAGTTAAAAAATTAAATAAGAATAAAGTTAATTTATAATTTAAATTGAAAATTAAAGGTATTTTGTATTGAGAAAAAATAGTTCAATTAAATTTAAATGTTTAACTAAATAAATAAGTTTAATTAAAAGGTAATTTCAGTTTTAAATGAGGCTATGCTAATTATATAATTGAAAACAAAATAATTCAAGTAAATTTTGTCAGTCAATATCTCTGTAAAAAAATATTCAAAAGAGAAAAGGGAATGAGCTTCTGACTAAAAGAAAAATTAGCCAAGTTGGTACCAACATTTTACATAGATCCAAGAGGACATCGAGGGATTTCCGGGTGGAAATTGAACGTAACCCGGAGGAAGAAGACGAAGGATTTATTTGGAACTTCCGTATCAATTTGAAGCCAGCGTGGGAATCTGGGTGGAAATCGGACGTAGCCCAGAAGAAGATCCAAGGATACAACTGTGAAGGAAGGATGACAAAGATGGAAAAACCAGTCGCGAACACCCCCTCCAAGGTTTTTGCCGTGGTTTTTTAACCAGGAGGCCAGTGACATTATTAATTGTCAGGGGTTTGCAGACGGTGGTTGCTGTGACCACGGTAGAAAGTTAAAACACGGAATTCCCTCTCAATCACCGCAGGCTTCAAGGATCCAGGATCATTCTGAGAAAAGGAAAATTGGATTAGCTGTTTTCCGAAGAGGCCAGCCAGTGAAATAATTTTATCTATGATGAAACAGTGAATGTGTATGTGTGTGAATTAGTAGTTTCATTGTAAAATTTAAATAGTGTTGAAATAAGGTTCTTTTAGTTTAGCTAGCCATTCCATCGAGAACTTCTTAAGGTGAGTCAGTTCGCAAATTTAGTTTGATTGTAAACCAGTCTCTCTCTCTGTGATTTTGCGCGAATATTTTGTTAAATTTTTATTTAGGTAATAAGTGGGTTAACTGAATTTAAAAAAAAAAATTTTATATTTAAAAATGGCCGATTCGAATCAAATCGTGAATAATGACAATGGAAATAACCATGAGATTAACAATGACGGTAGTGATAATATTGAACTAGAATCAAACAGATCAAATTCATTGCCTGCCCAATTTGACTCGAGTGCAAATATGAATGTAGGAGATAACTCCCTCGCAGCGGCAGGTGGTTCAGTACCCCCACTACATCCACCCCAGAACATGCAATGCAGTCTCCTGTTTCGCTTGAGGGAGTACAAAATTTGACACGCGAAATACAAGCGATTGATTTAAAAAATACCGTTAGAGGATCCTCACAGGCCTATATGTCAGGAAGTTTCCCACCCGGTGCAAACTTAGATGCGTCAGGATTGTTCACTTTACCAGCACCTGAGCCCCAATATCCGATTCCGTGTAAGGCTGCTTTAGAGTTCCTCCCAAAGTTTTTTAACGGAAAAAATATTCCAGTAAGCCGATTTATCAGGGAATGTATTTACGCCCGAAATTCAATTTTAAGTAAAGATAGACAGCACTTGTTCTTAATAATCAGATCTAGAATATCTGGAAGTGCTTATAATGCGTTGTTAGACAGAGAAATATATACTCTAGAAGAGTTATTGAAACATTTAAAAAACATGTTTACAGAGCATCGGAATCTTAGTCAGCTCAACTCTCTTTTAGCCACAGTAGCACAAAGATTTAACGAAACAGTTCAGGAATACGGTGATCGGGTTAGTGATTTATTAAAAAATATAATTGAAATTATTGAGGAGAAAAATGGGGCCGAAAGTGCTAATCACATGATTAAATCAGCAAGGGACACCGCATGTGAATATTTTATTATGGGATTAAATCCGCGAATGGTGTTGAGGGTAAGAATGGAAAGGTAGAGATCTCTCGAGGACGCAATTATGGCAGAGAGGTCGGCTGAATGGGAGGTTAAATATGCAAGGGACCTTTTTAAAAATAGAGAAAATGGAAAGGCTGAAGAAATTGAAGGGGTAGTATCGAACAGAGGAAAGTCATACCAGGGTAAAAGATTTAGACCATATAGAGGGAATGCAAGGGCATATGCAGTAGGGATCGGGAGAGAAAATACTAATGATGCATTAAAAATGAATACGCAAGGATTACGGGGTAGCTGCCGGACGGGGTGGAGAGAGAGGCGGGCGGCAAGGGGCTCCTTCACAAGTGATTTGTCGTCGTTGTGACGTGCCGGGTCAGTTTGAAAGGGGTTGCGCCATGCCTGCCCCTCAAACTTCCATAATTTGTCGGAAGTGCACCAAGACAGGGCATATAGCGAGAGATTGCCCGAATGACAGTTCCCCTCCCCTCTGTTTTCGATGTCAGCAACCAGGACATTTCGCACGGGAGTGTACTAAACAATATGGTCAGGAAAAGGAAGGGAAATTTTGTAAATATTATAAGGCGAATGATCATTTAATAAATGAATGTGAGAAACTGGCAAAAAGGGTAGATGAAAATAGGCAGAATAAGAAGAGCTCTTTAAACGAATAATAAGTTCGTTGGATTGGTGTGACGACGAACTTTCTTTAGAAATTACGCCCAGTAGACGTATTTTTATTATATGGGACCCGGAAAGAATGACAAAATCCCCAAAGGTTGAATTGTTTGCAGAAGAATCGGTAGATGAAAAAGGAACCTTTTTAATAGACACTGGTGCTGAATTAAGTATAATTCACAAGAGAAAAATAAAAGATTCGGTTAAAATTAATGAAAGACCCAAATTTATTTTGAGTGGAATAGGAGGAAAATCAGTAATTACAAAAGGGGAGGTAATTTTAACTATCAAAGATAATTTATATTCTTTTCAAGTAGTCCCCGATAAACTTCCGTTGCCAGGAGATGGAATTCTTGGAATGCCATTTCTTAAAGATACATCGATACATCTGAAGGAAAAAGAAATAGAACATTCATTAGGTACTTTCCCTTTTGCACATGAAAATTTAAATGTAGAAATTTGTATTCAAGCAAGGACAAAACAATTGGTAAAAATATCAGTTACAAATCCAGAGATAAAAGAGGGCTATTTACCCTGAATAGATTTGGGTCCAGGGATATTTTTAGGGGAGGTTTTAGTTAAAGTAAAAGAAAATTATATTACTTTATTTTGCATAAATACAACCACCCGAGATGTTATTCTTACCTTACCCCCTTTGACCCTAGAGGAATTTGATTTTCCAAATATATTATCAGAAAAGGGTAGAAAGAAACAGATTTTAAAAATGTCCACCCCCGAGGAGGATCGATTCACTCGGTTAATAGATGCCTTAGGTTTGTCAGAAATGAATAAAGAGGAAAGAGGGTCTTTGCTTTCTATAATAAGCAAATATTCTCATCGATTTTATTTAAAAGGTGATAAATTAGGATCAACTAGTGTTCTTAAACACCGTGTAAATTTGACCGATGAAGTACCAGTTACAAAAAAGGGATACCGGTATCCACCGATACATAAAGAGGTCATAAGTAAGGAAACGGGCGAGTTGCTTGAAAATAAAACAATTTCACCTTCAGACTCACCTTATAATTCACCCGCTTGGGTGGTACCGAAAAAACCCGACCCACAAGGAAATAAAAGATGGCGTATGGTAATTGATTATAGGGGTTTAAATGAAAAGACTGTAGGGGATGCTTATCCACTCCCAAATATAACAGATATTTTAGATCAGCTGGGGGGTGCAAGATATTTCACAGTTTTGGACCTCGCAGCTGGTTTTCACCTGATAGAGGTTGAGCCAAGTGACCGGCACAAGGCAGCTTTTTCCACCCATTTTGGTCACTATGAATTCAATAGAATGCCCTTTGGGATGAAGAATGCACCTGCGGCCTTTCAAAGATTGATGGACAGGGTTCTATCGGGATTGCAGGGTATTGAGTTGTTTGTGTATATGGATCATATAGTAATATATGCGAAATCTTTGAAAGAACATAACGAAAAACTTGAAAAATTATTGGGACGTTTGAAAACGGCGAATCTTGTCTTGCAGCCTGAAAAGTGCAAATTTTTGCGTAAAGAAATAGGTTATTTGGGACATGTTATTACCCAGGAAGGAGTAAAACCTGATCCCAAAAAGTTGACAGCTGTTATGCATTTTCCTCAGCCGAAATGTCGTAAAAATGTTAAACAATTTTTAGGACTTGCGGGATATTATAGACGTTTTGTGCCTGGATTTGCCCTGATAGCAAAACCTCTTAATAATTTATTAAAGAAAGATATTACTTTTAAATGGACGCAGGATGCGCAAGTAGCTTTCGATGAGTTGAAACGTATTATCTGCACCGAACCTTTATTGCAGTATCCGAATTTTAGTAAACCGTTTATAGTAACAGTGGATGCATCCGATTTCGCCATGGGGGCTGTATTGAGCCAAGGCCCTATAGGTAAAGATTTGCCAATTGCGTATGCTTCTCGTGCGTTACAGGGAGCTCAGTTAAGGTATAATGTCACTGAAAAAGAGTTACTTGCTGTAATTTTTGCTGTTGTACAATTTCGACCCTATATTTAGGTGAGAAAATTTTTTTTGTTACCGATCATCGTCCTTTAGTATGGTTACATCAATTGAATGATCCTACCTTAGGTTCAAAATTAGTAAGATGGAAAGTGAAATTACGAGAATATGAATTTGATGTAATTCATAAGCCAGGGCGAGTGAACTCCAATGCAGATGCATTGTCGAGAAATCCTGTAGAGGAATTAGGACAAAATAATGAAGAGGACTTTGATTCAGATGCCTCTGAGGTGAATGATCAGGGGGCTGGGAAACTGCACGTTCTTTTGCGCCCTGAGATTTCACCAAAAGAGGATGAGGTCTGGTATCATGAACTTCCTGTAGAGAGATTATTTATGACTTCTTATGAGAAGGGTGGTATAAATTCCACGGTTGATTTGAATTTTGACGAAATTATTGTTGAAAGTGGTATAAATTCCGATTTGAATTTTGATGACATTTTTGTTGAAGGTGGTATAGATTCCACGGTTTGTATGAGCATTAATGAGAATATTCAAACAGGTGGTATTAATTCCACGAGAGACTCGGACATTAGTGAGAATGTCAGTGAGGTTGAAAAGGATCTTGGGGAAGCGGGCTACCAAGGTACTTCGAACACGAAGTTACCGAAAATTTTCCTTGTGGGTAAGGACAGTACCAGTAGAGGGGACTTGTCAGGCCAAAGGAAATTCAAGAGGGCTAGGACCGATGACGCAAGTAATTTGCCACAAAATGAGTCTGGGACTGTTGTGGGAAAGGCTTGCAGCAGGTCTGAGAGTGTTGAAGAATCAACATGTACCCTGACCTATGACGTAGACAGGCCGCCAATTTGTGAGTCTGGGACTCGTTCGGGGAAGGTCTATAGCAGGTCCGGGGATGGAAAAGAGTTAAAAATAACTCTAGCCAGTGATCAAGACGTGCCGCCGGTTGATGGGTCTGGGACTCAATCGGGGAAGGTCTTGGTAAGATCACTTGGCAAAAGGGACCCTAAAACGTGCGCACGCTGGTCAATGAAGGTACAGGCTACCCCAGATCAAAATGGTAATGACAATGATGATGATCAATTAGTTGATGAGTATTTGCGAGAGGCCATGGTTGGCGAATTTAATATTATCAAAGAAATAGAGGGGAATGAGGGAGAGGAACCTGATGTCGCTGTTTTGATACCCATTGAGGGGGAGGGTTCTGTGACAGGCAGGAATCTTCTCACCCCCGTATTTCGAATTTGTAAAGATAAGTTGTGGATGAGGGATGATCACCTGGTGAACTTTATGAGTTGTGATCATGTCCTCACTACCACAGTAGGTCGTGAATTAATGGATAATTCCATTATTAAATTGTCTGATTTGAAAAATGAGAAGGTTCAAGTGGGACATGTTGTTTCATTAAATTATAAAAAAAATATTGTCTTTAATTTATATATTAAAGAAAAATTTGATGACCGAATGTATGCAGTTGATGTTGAGTCTGCCATATCAACTTTAAAAGATGCAATAATCGAGCATGAAATAAAGAGTTTTAGTATTTCGCGAAAAGGTAGTGGTTTTGACAGATTACCTTGGAATACAGTAGAGGTAATGTTTAGAACTTATTTTGGAAAAGGTGATTATACCATTACAGTGTGTATTGGGGAAGTGACGATCCCGCCCGAAAGTCAAAAATTTCAAATTATTGAGGAATGTGATGACTCCGCAGTACGAGGTCATAAAGGTATGTTTAAAACATTAGAAAGGGTTAAAGAGCGATTTTATTGGAAGGGCATGAAGGAGGATGTTCAAAAGTACGTAAAAACGTGCGATTCTTGTCAGAAGAAAAAATTAGTGCGGGTAAAAACTAAATTGCCAATGTGTATAACAGATACACCCACAAGAGTCTTTGAAAAATTACAAATTGATTTAGAAGGCCCTTTGCCTAAATCGGATATTGGAAATGAATATATGATGACTTGGCAAGATTGTCATTCTAAATATTCAGGCGCCATCCCTTTAGTTAAAATTGACGCTCCTAAAATAGAAGCTTTATTTGCCGAACATTTTATTTGTCGATTTGGGTGTCCCGAATCGATTCAAACTGATCAGGGACCTCAATTTATGAGTGAAATAATGGCTGGGTTTGCGGAATTATTTAAAATAAAACAATATAAATCATCAGCTTACCATCCACAATCCTTAGGAGCGTTAGAGCGAAGTCATCATACCTTCGTAGAATATCTTCGCCATTATTGTTAGGAATCAAATTGGGACCTGTGGTTACCTTATGCGATGTTTTCATTTAACACCTCGGTCCATGAATCCACAGGTATTACTCCTCATGAAGTCGTATTCGGAAGGAAAGCAATATTTCCTTCCGAATTCGCAGAGGAAAAAGTCACGATGGCTTTTGTTAAATTAGTAGACGATATTTTAAATCGTCTCATTACTACTGAATCGATGGTCCATTTACGTTTAGAGGCTGCAAAAAGAAGATGTAAAAAATACTATGCTCGAAAAATCAATGAAATGAATTTTAAAGTAGGACAATATATTTACTTACTAATCGAGAAGAGAACTAATAAGTTAGGAGACCATTATGAAGGTCCCTACAAAATTATCAGAATAATTAGTGATTTCAATGTTGAAATCTTAAAAGGCGACGGGACAACATCCGTTGTCCATATGAATCGCATAAAACATGCGTTTTTGCGATATGATCCCTGAAAAATATCGATAGTAATGAGAAAGAAAGAAACCGAAAATAAACTATTGCAACATATATCAAGTATGTGTACATGTAGATAAGAAAAAATGGGAACCCTTATTGTTGTAAAGGTCTTGAAAATGTAAAGAAAGCCTTTAATCGCTCCGGAGCATATGTATGTATATATATGGAATGATACATTATCATGTAAATTAAAGGCCTATACAAAATTCGTTCAAAGTTAAAATAAATGGTATAAATGAAGGGAATTCGAAATCTACTGATTTATAAGAAGAAAATTTTGGAAGTTTTGAAAAGAAGAGGAAGGATAGTATATTAAATCTAAAATAGAAAGATTTGGAAAATATCAACTATGGTATTAATTTTGTTCTATTTAGGTTACGATTAAATGTATAAAGATTGGAAAATTTGCTTAAAATAAAACAATAGAAAAGAGTATGAATTAATAAATAACGCCATTATTTTAGGGAATCAAATTATAAAATTTTGGAAACGAAAAATAAAATTTTGAGAAAATTTTTATTTATGAAATTCCTCGAGTAAGAATATGTAATATTTGATTACAGTAAGGATATTATTTTAAAAAATTTAATGAGAAAATCTTGAAAAGTTAAAAAAAAAACAGAATAAATAAATATAATTATATATTTTGGATTATTATTATTATTTTACTCTTAACAATGATTTTTAAAATATTCATTTTGAGACTTAAAAGTTTATAAGTCGAAAGGTAAAATATAAGTATTAAATTTAATTATCCATACTTAATTATGAAATGATTTGACAAGGAATGTATTTTTAAATTTTTGTAGGAATAATTTAAGAATTTTTTAAGAAGAAAATTAGAAACACAATATCGTCAAGTCAATCTGTGCAAAAATTCTATTCTTGAACAAAAAGACTCAGAAACATTATGCAACCAAAAATCAGTTATTTTGAAAAAACATATTCGAAAAGCTCAATATATGAAAAAGAATTGCATAGAAAGGCCTCAAAATATGTTTCCAAACAACGTTTTAATCGGCTCATTAGAGACAAATATATATAACTAGAGGAAAAAAGAGGGAGAGAATTAGGAAAGAGACAACCAAGCCATCCTCACTCTCATTACAAATTTAACAAACAGAGACATTAAGCCATAGACCCTGATATTTGTTCTTTTGGGTTCGGATTTTAATGCCGTTCTCAGGGAATAGGTTTCTGGGTCAACCTTCAAATTTAAAAATATTTATATTTTGCATTAGAGAAAGAAAACTTTGAAGTCAGAATAAGACTTAGAAATTAGGAATTTATACAAGAGAAGGTGCACGATTTTCAAAGAAAAATCTATTTTACGACTTTAAAATTTAGGGAGAAATTGAGTAGGCTAGTTGTAATGGGAAAATAGACCCTTTAAAACAGAGGTGTGGACCGCTCGCTGCGTCTCTCTCACCAAGAGTCTCCACTCCACTCTAAGAGTTCGGGGTGGTGGTAAATTCTATTCTATTACGTCACAATATACCACCACCCCTAGTGATGGGCGCTGCTCGGTATTTCACAGTCATGACCAATTCTGACCGGTCATGACGGTAAATGTTGGTAAAACGCGGTCAGACCCAAATATTTCCACCAGAAAAGGTTTTTTTATACAGAAAAGTGGTTCAGTTGTTAGGACATACCCTATACTAAACTTGCACGAAAAGTTTTTCGGTTCTAAATGTTCCAGTTATTCTCAAAGTAATAAAAATTCCAAAAAGCTGAGCATAGCAGACGACACTTTTGACAGTTTCGCGCGAGTTCTGAGGAGAATTTGAAAATGACACTTTACAAATTTGCAAATTACATTGAAAATCTGTTGCATTTACTAAGTAATGTTTTAAAAATAATATTTAGTAGTGTGCTAAGTTATTTTGAATATCATTTGAATGAATATGACACTTAAGTATTAAGTTAAGTACTTTGTATCGTATAGGTTATATTTCCTAAATGAAAATACTGTTTTTTTGTCTTTAAATAAAATAACATTGATATCTAATTATTATGAATTTAGATTTATGAGTAATTTGTGTAAATAATTTATTATTTGTTATTATTTATATGTGACGAAATTCAAAAAGGCAATTATTATAATTAAAAATGGTAACAATGACAATACAAATAATACATTATTTACACAAATTACTCATAAATCTAAATTCATAATAATTATTTATCAATTTTATGTTATTTTAGGCAAAAAAACAGTATTTTCATTTAGGAAATATAACCTATACGATACACAGTACTCAACTTAATGTTTAAGTGTCATATTCATTGAAATGATATTCAAAATAACTTAGCACACTATGAAATATTATTTTAAAAATATTACTTAATAAATGCAACAGATTTTCAATGTAAATTGTCAATTTGTAAAGTGTCATTTTCAAATTCCCCTCAAAACCCGCGCGAAACTGTCAAAAGTGTCGTCTGCTATGCTCAGCTTTTTTGCATTTTTATAACTTTGAGAATAACTGGAACATTTAGAACCGAAGAACTTTTTGTACAAGTTTAGCATAGGGGATGTCCTAACAACTAAACCACTTTTTTCTATAAAACAAACTTTCCTGTTGGAGATATTTGGGTCTGACTGCGTTTTACCAACTTTTACCGTCATGACCGGACATTACCGGTCAGCAGTGGGACTCCGATGCTGTTTCGAAGTCGAAAATCGAACGAATCTCTCTTTCTATCTCCACACGTTAGAAAAAGAGGTCCGTTCGATTTTCGACTTTCGACACGGTATCGGAGTCCCACTGCAGGTCAGGTATTACCGTAGAGGGAAGATAGGTATAGAGGCGACAATGCAGCGGACAGCTTGAAGCACGCTAAGGGGAGCCAGACGGCAGGGGAAGGCTTAGTTATGTTTAGTTTGGGAACCAGCAACGCGCGGCGCTAGTGCCACGAACCAGTGCTTTTATGTTTAACGTATGTGAGGGGGGTAGGTGAAGAGAGTGTGCCGTGTACATGAGTTGAACTGCACAAAATTTAGAACCCTTATACCTGGACTGGTCTTTCCGAACTATATTCTGGCTATTCACTTTCTTCCAATATTTTCGTGAATGGAAATATCCACCGATACGTTTTTCATTGGAAATTTTGTATTTTAATATTTAAAGTTAAAATTCAAAAACAAAAGAATTTTTTTTCGAACGACCCCATTAGAAATTTTTTGATTCGCCTAGACGGATAATTCTTTTCTTAGAATGATTAATTACAATAGTCATTATTATTACAATATGTGAGTATTTATTGAATATTATTTGCTTTTAAATTGTAACCATAACAAACACGTGAACTTATTAATAAATTCACAAATAAAAATGTACAAATAATGTTCTTCGCATACAATAATTATTTTCTTAGAAGTATAATAAAATGTATGGACATTGTTTACATTATTTGATTTTGTACTTATCCATTCTCTACTCTCATACTTATCTTTATGCACTCGTGGAAAAAATCTGAATATTGTAGGTATAACTTAAAAAAAATACTTATAAATAAAAATACATTTTATCATCATCGAAGGCACAGTTGAGCTCTCGGATCCAATAACTCACCCGACTCTCGTCCTATTTTACAAAGTACATATTTCAGTCAATTTTTAATGAATTTATCTAAAATATTCCAGACATTTTCTTTGAACTATATAGAACAACTTTCTCGCTGGAAGTTGTTTTAAATCTGAAGTGGCCTCGAAACTTATTGTCTCCGAAAGTAGAAAAATGTGGTTACCGCTGGGCCTTAATTTTCAGTTGGATATTATTAAACAAAAGGTCATTTTCAACTTTTTATTATTTTGCAGGCATTCGCTGAGTATACTTTATATGTGTACTCAATTTCAAACAGTTCCAATAAAATTTGTACGAGTTGTGATAATTTATATTTTAATCACTTATTGAATATTAGGAAAAAAATCTTCTTTCCAGTTTTTAATTTTTATTCTTAAACCTAATTTTATGACATAATAATTCTAAATATGCTTTGTTAAAATATAGAAGCCTATATCTAAAAAATTAATATTGTGAATTTGAACATTCCCATTCCTTGAGACCCGGGGCAACGCTTTTAGCGTTTTCGAGCATCCGGCGAGTTTGAATTCGAGAGCTCAAGTGCAGAAATTGTTTCATTGTAACACTTTAAAAAAATCAGAATTGCGATTCTAACACAACAGTTAAAAATATTAAAAGTATAACAAAACCAAAATCTTATATAATATTAAATAACGAACTAATAAACAAGAAATACATTTCTTCTCTTACTTCTCGAGTAAAATATGATATACAATATACTTGAGAGTTTCAACTTTTATTATTATTTGTATAATTTGGACGTATTTATTCGACAAAATTGATATTTATTAAGCTACACGTAGAAAGAAGAATATTCTCCAATAGTGTGGGCTCTTGCAATTCTTTCATTGTTAATGTAAGGGGAAACGTTAGACAGAGTATAATGCCCCATTACTGGATTTTTCGATTAATAATTATTGTGACGTAATTAATTTCTTCACGTAATATATACAGGGCTCCTGAGTAAAAAAATATATATTTTTACCAAAACAACAAAAAATCATATTTCCTATACTTTTACCAATACGGTAACAAAAGTTTCAATTGTTATGTAAAAAATGGTTGCTTTGTCCAAATTTTTTATTTAAAAAAAGTTCATAACTGAAAAGGGAGAGAATATTCTTATTTCTTAAGACTGCACGATATAACGATCTGCTTTATAAATATTTGATTGTTTCCATATAATTTATACGTGAAAAGTATTGAAAATAACGCACATTCCATTTTCATACCTGCAAAGTTCTGAAATTGTTACAGAGATTTATATGAAAGGAAAATTTTTTAACAACCCTCCCGTTTATTTGTAATCCAAAATTTACTATTGCAGAGTGGCAAGGGAGGTTTGAAGCACCCTACATATAGAAAGGCCAATTGCAGTGTATCAACATGACCACTAAAAACAATAACTTTCCGTCTAAAAAACTCTCGTCATACTAGTCCCGGCATCCGGTAATTTTTCACCGCGTTCGTTTTCTATAGCGTTTCAATGAGAATTTCAATGGGATGGGGATTTAAAATTTTCCAAACATGACTACGACGCTTCCCGATAATATTTTTGAACAATTTTCCACAAGTTGTGTTTTCGTAGACTGCTTTCGTAAACTTTGGAAAATTCTGAAAAAGTTAAAAAAAAAGAAAAAAACTTCTTTTAAGCGCAGAGTTGTATGTCTCCAAAGAACCCCGATTTTTTCAAAAAGGAGGTTAAAAAACCCAATTCTGAAGTTAATATTTGTACTTTAAAACCTTTCAATTCTACGAAAAAATATTCTCCATTTTAATTAAAGTGTACGCAATTTGGAGTAATTTAAAAAAAACAATGACCGAACCTCAATGTGTCATAAGTTATGGCCTCCCAAACTTGACCACTTTTGACGTATTCTTCAGAGCAAATTACCCGTGTTCAGTTTTTTTCAAAATACTTCTTTTGTGGGTGAATTTATGTTATTAATGGCAGATAAAAAAATTTCATGTAGGAAATTATGTGTAGATGTAAAAAAAACAATCTTCCAGCCTTCATAGGTCAAGAGTTAGGACTCTTAAAAAAACACATTTTTTGCTATTTTTACCAGAAAAAGTTTTTTTAAATAGCTCGTTTGGTGAATATCCTACGGAAACGGTAACGGCATTAACAACATAAGTAACAAACCGTTCCAGGTGAAAATAAATTTTTTCGTACAAGATGCTTGGACTATATTCAAATTTTTACATATGACGGAATTTTTTTAAACGTCGTTTATTTTCGGCATCTTCTGCATTTTCCTGCTGTCATTTGCCTCTTTTTTCTCTTTTAGGAGCGTCAATAGAGTCAATAGAGTCAATAGAGTTAAAATTTCAAAAACTTGGCAGAGTACAACTTAATTTGCACAGTTAATTGAATTTGCGAAGTAATTACAAAGTAAAATTGGATTAAAAATAGCACTGTAAAAGTATAAGGAATTTATTCTTGCGAAAGTATATTTAAAAAATTTCAATTTGAAAGCTCCTAGTCACCAAGAAACTTTATCTACGTTTCTGTAGTGGAGAAAGACTTGCAATTCCAATAATTTTTTAGAACCAAGAAGTTTTAATTTGCTTCTTTTTAATCAATATATGTCCTGCTTACAAAATTGTATATCTACATTTTTCAATACTCTATTTTTCCAATTGAAAAAATCAAATGATCTAGAAAAGAGGCGATTACTGACTCAGAATTAAATATGTATCAAATGCTATCATAGGGAAATTTTAAATTATTATTTTCATTTATTTCTTCTACCTGAGAGATATATACTATATATAGCTACACATTTGAAAATTCATTTTTAATGAAATGCATATTTGGCAAATATTCAAAATCGACGAGATTATTAGCAGCAGTTCTTGATTACAGTGAAAAACTGGCAAGTAACAATTTCTTTCACTTGTCACGCTTATCCTGTCTTCTGACTCACATACACCACACACATTCTTGGCCCATTCCACTCACACACATTAAGCATCCTTTCTATCGGTGAAGCATAGCTACCGTCGCAGAGGGGTAAAGGGAAGGGTTCCGTGGCTGGTTCATGTTACTAGCGCCTCGCATCGCTGGTTCCCGAACTAAGCCTACTTCCGACGTCTTATTCCCCGCGCCCATCTTCTAAGCTTGGTGGGCATTGTCGCCTCTATACCTATCTTCCCTCTACGGTATTACCACAGTCAGGCCGAGCAGTGCCCATCACTAACCACCCCGAACTCTTAGGGCCGGTTCCACCAACCTCGATTAAAAAGTTAATCCTCCGTTAAACCTAGTTACGCGTTCCACCACGTTTTAGCGGCCGGTTAACTCGCGTTAACCACAGTTAAATCTAACCGGTCA
Organism: Andricus curvator; assembly: GCA_932195095.1. Lineage (NCBI taxonomy): Eukaryota > Metazoa > Arthropoda > Insecta > Hymenoptera > Cynipidae > Andricus > Andricus curvator. The sequence goes on from CAKNYM010035494.1 coordinate 14,716, forward strand.
AAATTGATCGGTTAAGGCGACTTAATCGTCCTCTAACCTAAAAACGGCATTGTCGTTGTGAAATATGGAGTTTTTGGAAGAAGTTCTGAGATCGTCTGATGACGAAGTCGAAAAAGATGTTTTTGAATTTATATGTGATATATTAATATATCACGAACAAAACATACACCAACATTCACTTTTTTTAGGTTAGTGTAGACACGAGCGTGGCCCAACCTTACCTGGATTTGGCGCGCACGGACATATTGCTTTGCTTTCCATTCGACCGACGGGTAGCCAATCACACGAATGATTTAAAGTAAAATAGGAGTTACTTCGAAACGACTATCTGGTTAGCTAACCGCGCCCACGAAAAATGTGGTGGAACGCACAACAGGATAACCCAAGCTTAACTATGGCGTTAACTTTAACCCGCCGTCAGTTAACCACTGATTTAACCGAGTTTGGTGGAACCGGCCCTTAGAGTGGAGTAGAGACTCTTGGGGCGTTTACGATATTAGTGCTCAGAGCGCGCTCTGAGCTCGAAGGGGAGCTCAACCAATGAAATTCATGAGACTGCATGACCGTCAGATTATATCCTATAAAGAGGTTGAGCTCCCCTTTGAACTCACAGCGCGCTCTGAGCACTATATCGTAAACGCCCTTGGTGGGAGAGACGCAGCGAGCGGTCCACACGTGCTAAAAGAGCTGGACTTGAGAAATTTCCCCTCGCTGCCGACCTCTGCTTTAAAAAGTCAAGTGCGTATAGTATACAATGTGGTTGTTTGGTTGAGAGACGGAAGGAGGCCGAGAAAGAGACATATAGAGAAATACGAGAAGAGATAGAATGACTAAGCGCTAAGGAAAGAAAGAGAGCGTGTAACGGCGAACCGAGCAGTGTAAATATAGAGACAGAACGATTAAGAGCTAGGGAGAAGAAGAGAGCGAGTACCGGCGAGGCAAATTATCTCGGGTACCACGTGCTCTTTGTTTTGATTTCTATTAGATAAGGATTCAAGATTCAAATAGAACAGCTGATTATTAATTTAAATAAAAGCAAATTTTGACATCATTATAATTAAAAAGGATAATAATGAGATAATAATCTCGATTCTAATAATTAATTTCTTATTTAAATTACAAGATAAATTTAAAGGGGCACAACTTTATGGGTACGAAATTTTTCGGAAATGTTCGGGCCCGCTCACCCCATAAACCAGTGTTAGACGGTCTATATTCTAAACACACAGTATTTCAAATCAAATCTATAAAGTGAGCCTCGTGACTATTAAAAAATTAATTTTATCCAATTTAAAAAAAGGAGTGTCTAATAAAAATGGCTGTTATATTGAAAATAAAGGAACTTAAAAAAAATAAGTACACATACAACCAATGGGTGATATAAAAAAAAATAATAATTTTGAGCGAAATTTTTGGATTTCATGCACCAGGTATATTGGTATTAAAGTTTTTGATAGTTTTTCTGTAATAATAAGAAAACAAAGTGAGGAAATAAATTTAAAACAGGAAATTGTGATCACGTGACCCCTATATATTAATAAGTTTTGCTAAATCTATGGAAGGTCTTTTTTTTTTAATAAAACTATGTTTTATTGAATTTAATATATGCCTAATTAATGATAGCGAAAACAAACAAATTAATTTGGAAAAAACTATATTTTCAAAATACCAGCACAAATTAAATTAATTATTTTAAATCTTTTAATTACAATAGAAATTAATTAAGTAAAAATAATAAAAGCTAGATTTTTCTTGATTAATTAGACTGTTGCTCAGTATTTTGGAGGGAGGTTGAAGGAGGAAATGGTTTGATAGATATGAGGTAGTCACAGGACTCAGCTGACTTGACTTGTCTCAAGAGTCCTTTTAAAACTTAAAAAAAAAGCATATATACTTGATTAAAATATGACAGTAAAAATTTGCCTTACTCTTTTTTAGAAAGGGCGAATTAAGGAAAATAACCCTTGCAAAATTTACTCTTTTTATATGTAACCATTATAAAATAAGATTTTCAATAAAATATTACGTGTGTTGAACTAATTTTCTAAATATTTCTTTGCAGATATGTTGGTTTGTTTTATTGTTATTATTATTGATATCGATATTATTATTTAATTAATTCAAAAATAATAAAATACTTTTATGGAAAAATTTAAATAAAGGAAAATTAAGGTGAACATTGGTTGGTCTTGATTAAAAGGGAACTTAAAAAATTATCTACCTGCATGCAATTGGCCTTCTACTACTAACTAGGTTAGGACTAGATAAGAGATACCTTTGCCCAGCTCCCTGGCACTCAAAGCTAAAAATGGGCACACATTTGACTGCCCTACGCGTTAGTACTTAAATTGCTCGAGCGTAGCGCTGATTACCTATAGGGCCGACTTACTTGAAAATACATGGCAAAATTGTCAACATTCGAAGTTTTTTTTATATTTCCTGGTAGTTTATTAGTCCCTTTTTCTTTTTTTTTTTGCTGAAAATGATCAGTGATATATAATTAATTGAAAAACCATTGAACATGGTGAAGTGTTTAGCAGTGAACTGTGATTCTAGGTACAAAAAGAAACGGAGGAGCAAACTCAACGGTTTTTTATGTGCCAAAAGACGCAAAGTGTCAATCAAAAAATGGCAAAAAGCAATTTTGAGAGATGACATTAAAGTCAAAGAAGGTCAAGCGGTTTGTGAGAGACATTTTGCAGAAAGTGGCATCATCCGCGAAAGAACAATTACTGGTCCTGACGGAACTGTTTTGGGAACGGTACGTTATTGTATGAATTTAATTATCGTATTTATTTTCCTTTGTGTATATATTGATTTTTTTTATTATGCACTTTGAAATAAAAATTCCGCCAGAGTTTAAACATGAATTCGTGGAATAAAATTAATAGTTTTTAAAAAAATAATAATTTAAAGAACTAAATATTAAATCTTTGTCTCTTTAGCTCCAAAAAATATATTTTCTATTTACAATTTGTAAAATTTCAAAAAATAATGCAAATCATTTGTATATGAGTATCAATAATTCATCATATTCTCTTGGCATACTATTTTATATTGGCAATTATTTAAATTTGAGAACGCGCTATACTTATTTGTGGTAAAAATATTTTTTTCATTATTAACAAAATTTTAATATTGAATAAATAAATTTTAAATAAACTATTTTTTGTAGACTCCGTATAAAAGGCCGCGACTTCGAGAAGGAGCCGTACCAAATTACTGTTGTGTTTTACAGAAAGTTATAATTTTTTGAAATGCTTGTTGCATTCATTTTATTTATTGAAATTTCATATTACATATAAGATTCATAAGAATTATACTTTTTTAATTTAAAAATTGCCTTTTTATTAATCTCATATAGATACCTCTTGATTATTGCCATTTTTATAATTGCAAAATAATTTGGTAAGTTACTTTATACTGTTTTAAAATGATATGTGTTAATATTAAATTAGGTACATGAATTTTTACGACGCAAAAACCTTTTAATTTTAATTTAAAATCGTGACACTAAAGTTCCTAAATTAATTAATTATTTAATTAATAACAATTTTATTGTTATTACTTTGTTTAAATTTATTATATAAAATGTATTATCTTGGAAAAATTTTTCGTATTGCTTTAACATATTTAATCACTTAGAAACTTAATATATTTCACTTTTTTCGTTATATATTTTATACTAGTATATGCCAAAACATTTAAATTCTTTTTTCCATTAAAAAAACACGAAAAAGCGGTTCAGATTTTAAAAAAACATAAATATTTGCATTTTTGCCATGTTTTTAAAAGAAAGTCGGCCCTATAGGTAATCAGCGCCACGATTTCGCCTGGTGGCCGTGATCCACCTTTCAGCCAACTTTTATAAAACAGCCCTCCATGAAAGTGCCAGGGGGCTGCCTTTGCCAATTTATAATCACGAGACCGATGATCGCGCGCTGGAGCGCGCGTGTTTTCGTGATTTGAAATATTTTGTAATTATCTTTTTAATTTATGTTACAGTTCGAACCAATTCGATTTAATCCGAAACAATTCGAAGCAACTTTTCAATCCCCTTCAACCCTTCTCAATCCATCTTTCAATCCCAAATTAAAACCCAATCTCAATACATGAATGGATTCGAGGCTCACTTATCAATCCTTCTCCACTGATGTATCAGCACCAACTTCAACTCAAACCCATACCGAATCAATTTTTCAATCCGTGCCTCCAATCCTTTTGAATACGTGGGACTTCTTGAATTCAACCAGAATGAATCCGACTGAATCTGACACCAGTCCGAGTGGATAAATGTGAATCCAAAACCAATCCGAATGAATAACGCACCAATCGGAAACAAATTTTCACTCCTTCTCAGTTCGATGCCCAATCCGAATGAATCCAAGACACATCCCATATCCCAAGCCAGTTTTAATATTTTTAATGCTCGCAAGTCCGTGCGCCCAATCCAATGAATCCGTGGCTCATCCAAAATGTCTTTTCAATCCTTCTCAATTCTTGCACGTACAAGTACAACAACTTCAATCCGACTCAATCCAAATCAATCCGAACTCGCCATTCAATAATTTTCAGTCCGAATGAATCTATCCCCTTCTAAAAAATTTCTGAAATTTTGACAGTTTTCACGTATTTTTTAACGTTGTCCGAAAATCTGAAAATGTATCAGATTTCGTAAATATTAATACTATTTGTTATTTATTATTAATTTTTCAAGTTTTCGCATATGTCTCATCGTTTTCGACATAATTCAAACTTTGGATTTTTTCCTTTTGAAAATCTTTTTATTGGGCTAATTTGTGGTGGCCGAAGACCAGCCCTTGTACAATAACCTGAAAATTTTGTCAGTTTCACGTATCTCACTGATTGCGAGATCATTCAACATTTTTTTAAAATAATTTTGAAGACTTTTACTGTGTTTATTCATGGTGGCCGAGGACCATCAGCCTTTACAAAATCCCGAACGTTTTTCAGTTTTAATGTATCTTATCGTTTTTAGATAACTCAACATTTTTATTTTGGAAATCACTCTACTGGGCTGATTCTGGGCGCCCGAGGACAATTCCGGTCAGGAATATCCTGAAAATTTGGTCAGTTTTCGCGTATGACTACTTTACTCTACTTTACTGTTAGTTCGGGGTGGTTGAGGACCTTCATCAAGCCGTGAAAATTTGGTTAGTTTTCGCGTATCTCTTACCGTTTTCGAGATAAATAAAATTTTTGAATATGTTCCTAAATTTTTAAATCTTTCTATTGGGTTGGTTCGAGTTTGTCGAAAACTCGAACTAACTCAGTGCCTGAAAATGTTTTCAGTTTTCGTGTATCTCTCACCGTTTTCAAGATAACTCAAAAATTGCATTTTAAAAAATTTTGAAAATCGTTTAATTGAGTTAGTTGAAATTAGTCAAAAACAAACCCCCTCTATAAAAACCTTAAAATTTACTTAGTTTTCACGTTTCATGACCATTTTCGAGATTCAAAATGTTGATTTTTTTTCATTCTGAAATTTTGTTTACTGGTTTAGATCGGGGTTGCCGAGGATCATACCCCTTTAGAAACTCCTGAAAATGTTATGAGTTTGCGCGTATCTCTCACCGCGTTCTATCTAGATAACTTAACTTTTTTTTAATTTAAAAAATCTTTTAATTGGGTTAGTTCAAATTGGTAAAAAATAAACATCCTCCACAAAAACCTTAAGATTTACTTAGTTTTCACGTATCTCTGACCGTTTTCGAGATGATTCAAAATTAATTTTTTTTTAATTCCGACAATCTGTTTAATTTTTTACGTCGGGGTGGCCAGAGACCATCCCCCTTTAGAAAAGCCTGGAAATGCTGTCAGTTTTCGCGTCTCTCTCCCCGTTTTCAAAATAACTCAAAATTTTAATTTTTTTTTTGTTTGTATTTAAAAAATCTTATTATTAGATTAGTTTGAATTTGTCAAAAACAAACCCCCTCTGTAGAATCTTTAAAATTTTGTCAGTTTTCAGGTATCTGTGACCCTTTTAGAGATCATTTAAGATTTTGGATTTTTTTCGAATTTTGAAAATTTGTTTACTGGTTTGGGTCGAGGTATGGTTGAGGACCATCCCCCTTTAGAGAACCCTGAAAATGCTGTCAGTTTTCGTGTATCTCTAAACGTTTTCGAGATACCTCAAAATTTGGATTTTGTTTTGAATTTTGAAAACACTTTCTTCCCTTTCTCCTATGTTTAGAGAAACTAACAATAAATTATAACTAATTCGACTTAAACACACTTAGGGATCATTCATAAACTACGTTACGCGTTTTTCTTTTGTTTAAATAAAGATGAGAATATAATTTCTGTGAAGTTAAAAAGGATACAACGATATAAACAAAAGAAAAACGCGTCGATCCCTTGTAATCAAATTTTCAAACTACTGTATTAATTCATTATAATAATTAAGCCAGAAATGTAGAGTCTTTTGAAATTTGCGCCTACTTGAATTGTCGAGTTATCGAATCTTTTTTACATTATCGACTTATCGAATCATGCTTTCTATTCTCGACAGCTGATTGGCTGATTCTATTATGACTTACATTAGATGTAAATGGCTAACTGAATTTACCAATAGGGTTTAGGGACTACGCATGAAGTTAGCCGAAATGCATGTACTTTTTTGAATGCTGCTATCTCCTCATCTGAAGTAAACTCGTATGTACTCGATGTCATCATGAATATTGGATTAGAATAATTGTTGCATTAGAATCGCCTTATTGAAGGTGTAACACAGTGTAACCACACTACACTGAATGTAACCACACTTGATCACACTACACATGATCCAATTCACACCAGTCAACTGCGCACGCGTTGCGTTGGAAGGGGAAGGCCACACACATTCATTTTTATTTTCAAGTCGAGAAATTATAATAATTTATGTTAATATGGTTCATATATGTTACTGCAATAACTATAAGATCCATGATAATACAGTATTTTATTATTATTACTATAGAAAATGTCATGTACTTAATATCCTATTAAAATATCAAAGTTGTCTAAAAATCGTAAATGGTTTTGTCCTTTAGATCCGTGATTTTCTGCGATAACAGGATATATCACGGTATTTGATTAGAAGCTTATCACGGTATTTGATTAGAAGCTATCAGTTCCGCTATAGTCAACTCTGGGTCAAAGAGCGTCAAAAATATTTTTTTCAATCAGAC
>CAKNYM010035495.1:0-32488 GCA_932195095.1 Andricus curvator
GTCATAGGTCTAAATTTAGTATCATTAATGAGTATATGGCGCCAGTCGGACCGGATGTAGAATGGACTTTGGACTTGGTTGGATTTTTCCGTGTTTAGACATGTCAATCATCGAATGACTCATTTTCTGACTCATATCCTGTAGGCGGAGCTAATTGACCTACTTTCTTATTGGTTAATCTGTAGGAAAATTCCATGACGTAAGCAATGTGATTGGTTCATGGCCGATGAGAGGGAATAAGTCTCCTCCCAGTTGTAGGTTATAAAAAGGCACGCACAGCCAAAAAAGGGCAGATTATTCATCTCGAAAACCGATGAAAACAACTTTTAACCTGCGAATCTCAGTTCTGTGAATCAAATTAAAACAATGATTCAAATAATTACAAGCTTGTAACACGACGCGTTTCGCGATTAATTATTGCACTTGTGTGCATCAACCAAAACTGTGAACAATAAATCAAAACAAAACAATTGAATAAATCTTGTGATTCAGTGAACATAAACAATGGTGTTTTTACGGCAGCATTCCGAACTCTCCTTCAACGAATCAACAAACGGCTACAACGGAATGAAATTCGACTGCAGATCCTGGGACGTAACATCCATATGGGGTAAAATTTCCCAAGTGTCCCCGCCTAAAATTTTGTTGTCGCCTATCTCATTCAAACTCCGCCAGATTGTAGTGCTACTAGACCTCTTTAAATTCTGTGAAGGGGGCGCGCCTAGTACAACGGGTTGTCAAGATACAGGGGCCCGAATTTTCGACGATTCACCCCGACCGCTAACTTTCAATTGTACATAACTCCTGATACAGTATTTCGATTTTACTTTTTTATGAGGGTTTTGAAAAGGTATTTTAACAACGATTACAATAAAAATAATCATTAAACGATAAAAAAATTATTTCACCTTGATTTTTCTTTTTAAAAAACATTTTTGCGATTTTCTCCTAATGCGGCATTTTTGATATTTTTTTAATTAGGCTAGAAAAAAAGCTTGATTTTTTTCCTTGAAAAACATCCCAAAACGAAAATGGGATAGAAAGTATATTGTTTGAGTTATAGAAGGTCATAAGAGCGCGGGTGCCCTGCGCCAACTAGCCACGGCGCTACTAGGCGTGCTGTACTGTATCAGTGGCTCTAATACTTGATAAAAATGATTTTTCTGTTAACGTGTAACGAAAATTTTATTTTATTCTTACTTTTATGTAGCTGTAGAACGATTTAGATATTTTCCTAATTAACCCAGATAGCAAAGTGCGCGCACGTGCGTCGCACCACGTGCGGGTTTTCTCGCACGACGTGCGCGCAGGGGATGACACAGCTGCGTCCTCATATGCGTGACAGGTGTGTCGCACGTCGTGAGGGTCGCATGTCATGCGTGCTGGTGCGGGTATGGTGCGTGCACACATTTAGGATTTTTAGAGGGTATAGAGGGTATATTTGTTGTTTGAATAATAAAAGAAAAACAAGATTGAACCGAAATTACCGGTTTTTAATTATTCCAAACAGAAATAGGCTATTTATATCGGCTTTCACGTTTCTCAAAGTTTCAGCGAAAGATATTGATTATTTTGAGCACAAACAGGCAAATATCGTAAACAAAAATGCCCTTAACGATACTAACATTAAAACGCACGCATTTACATAACTGTAATATTTAATATCACAAAATTCAGGATCTGATACTTTTGCGAGATTAGCACGTTTGTGTCCACAATAATAAATATTTTTCGCTGAAACTTTCAGAAATTGTATGAAACATAACAAAAACGGCAAATAGCCTATTTGTTGTTTGAATAATAAAAGAAAAACAAGATTGAACCGAAATTAACGGTTTTTAATTATTCCAAACAGAAATAGGCTATTTATATCGGTTTTCACGTTTCTCAAAGTTTCAGCGAAAGATATTGATTATTTTGAGCAAACAGGCAAATATCGTAAGCAAAAAATGCCCTTAACGATACTAACATTAAAACGCACGCATTTACGCACGTTTGTGCTAATCTTCATCTGTTTCAATATGGTCTTCGTCGTCGTCTCCATCAACACCGGCATCCTCGATGTCGTCCTCCTTCACACTCTCACCTTGATTTTGCTCGACCTCTGACCTTCCAAGCGTTGGCTGAAGTGATTTTCTGTAACATGAATTATTTTTAATCGATAAGTGACGAGTCTTAAAGTATATTTTAAATAATTTTAAATTGTTTAAACAATTTTTTCTTCTGTAAATCGTGAAAAGTTATTATCTTTTGGAATAAATTGTACAAACTTGAGGAATGTCAAGAGTATTAGTTCTTGTTTAACTTATTTGGTAATTATTCAAACAATTTTTATTTGTTTAAACAACTTTTTCTCCCTAAAATCGTAAAAAGTTATTATTTTCCGGAAAGAATGACACAATCAAAGAATGTTGAAAGCAATATATTTTTGAAGGATGTTTGGTAATTATTTAAATAATTTTGATTTGTTTAAACAATTTTTTACCCTTGTAAAGCGTGAAAAATTATTACTTTCTGGAATTAACGACACAATCAAAGGAATTTAAGAGTAATATTTTTTTCTACAGAATATTTAGCAATTTTTTTAATAATTTCAATTTTTTAAAACAATTTTTATTTGTTTTAACATTTTTTTCTCTGTAAATCGTGAAAAGTTATTCTTTTCAGCAATTAATGACACATCGAATTTTAAGAATAATAAACTATTCATAACAGACTGAAAAAATGGTTTATATTATTGATTATTAATTGTTTAAATCATTTCAAAAGTCTTAAACAAAAAAATATTATTTTTAAAATTCGTTAATTGTGTCATTAATTACTGAAAAGAATGAATTTCCACGATATACCGAGAAACAATGTTTTAACAAATAACAATTGTTTAAACAAATTAAAATTATTTTAAAAATTGCTAAATATCCTGTAGAACAAAAATATTACTCTCAAATTCATTTAATTGTGTCAATTATTCCAGAAAGTAATAATTTTTCACGCTTTACAGGGGGAAAAATGGTTTAAATGAATCAAAATTGTTTAGGTAATTACCAAACATCCTTCAAAAATATATTGCTTTCAACATTCTTTAATTGCGTCATTATTTCCAGAAAATAATAACTTTTGACGATTTTAGGGAGAAAAAATTGTTTAAATAAATAAAAATTGTTTAAATAATTATCAAATAAGTTAAACAAGAACTACTACTCTTGACATTCATCAAGTTTGCACGATTTATTCCGAAAGATAATAACTTTTCACGATTTACAGGGGAAAAAACTGTTTAAACAAACATTAATTGTGTGTTGAAATTAAAAGCTATTGGGTGGAAATTATTCCTTAAATACTCCTTAAGAGGTGACAATACTTTAATTCACAAAAAACTTATAACAAGTACTTCTTTTTTCATTTGTTTGAAATTCTTTTTCCGGAAAACAAACAAACTGCGGGGGGTTTATCACCAAAAATCGAATTTTTAAATGTATAAATTTGGACCGCCCTAGGGGGGTATGTACAAAAATGAGTTTATAATGATGAATCATAAAATTAATGAATTTTTAGCAAATCAATTAAACATTCAAGCAAGTAGTTAGATTTTCAACCGAAAAGAGATTAGTTTACGAGCAGTAAAATTACTTTTCCACCAAAAAGGTTGAATTTTAAACAAAATGTATGATTTTTTAACCAAATAGTTAAATTTCTAACCAAAAAAGGTAAATTTGCACTGAAAATCAAATAATTACATTTTAATTGAAAAAAAAAATTACCAAAAAGTGTTTTCCAGAAAATACTTGAATCTTGAACCAAAGAAATGAATTTTTAACTAAAATGCTGAATGAATTTTCTGAACTATTGTTTATTAATACAATTAAAGTAATATAATATTTGAAACTTTTTAAAAATGTTACAGTTATATTCAAGAATTCAAAAAAATGATACGTCCTGAAAAAGATACACTGTAAGAAATTTTTCTTGGAACTTTACCACACGTTTTTGTAATTATATTAAAACTTGTAAAGTCACTTCTTTCAAAGTAGTGAAGTTACTAATTTGAAAAGAAAAAAAATCACTTTCAGCGTAGTAGTTTTACAAGATTTTGTAAATTAACCTCTTTCAAAGTAGAAAATTATTTGATTGACATTATTTTCTACTTTGAAAGAGGTAAACTTACAAAATCTTGCAAAACTATTACGCTGAAAGTGGTGTGTTTTGTGTGAGGTTATGTATGTATATTAAACTTCTTGTTGTAATTTAAAACAAAACTTTCACAAGTCATTTACACACCTAGTTCTATACATGAAAAATATTTCACTTACCGTAGACGAGATTAACACACAGTACTTGTCAAAATATCCTGACACGTAACGCCACTGATTATTGCACGATTCGACACAAATCGAGAGTAACGGGGGCCGCAGAGTCACAACACATGAAAATCCTATTATTAAATAAAGTTTGCGTTTTTTCGCAAAACTAAACCGTGCGAAACCGACAACGGAAGTCGACAACAGCTGTTGCGGCGCGTCGGGCGATTACCGTTCGACCGACGCGACGGGGTCTGCGCCGTATATTATTCAGCTAATGCGCGCTGTTTTTAAATATAGCTCCTCTTACCATATTTCTACTTCAAAATAATAAAAAATGAATACAATGTGATTGAAAATTAAAGATACATTTTTTAAATTTCTGAACAAATTTTTTAAACATTGATTTTAAATTACATTTTCAACTCAATATAATGTTAAACTTGAAATTAAAAGCACAAATTGAAGTTATAAACATAAATAAATATGTAAAGTAGAAATTATACCAAAAATTTCATTTTTTTATTTACTTAATTTCAAATTAAAATTGGCAAAAGGCTAATTGAAATTATTTGTATAGCCGATTAAAGTTGGAAATTATAGTTTTTAAATAAATAAAATGCATATTGTTGAAACGGTGCAGTATAAAATAATTATTTTATACTTATAAACTACACTCAGAAGCGGGCGAAATAGAAAATAAGTACGCTACTGAGTAACTTGCGAATTCCTGGGCAAAAGGGTTATATAGGTCGCATGTAACGCTATGCGAAACAGGTGCGGTTGCGTGCGCAACCTATACGATAAGTGGGGATGCGAGGACCCGCGACGACGGGACCTGTGTGATTACCAAGGATCACTCGAATCGCCAGTCTGCGCTCGAGGGTTCAACTGAACACTATGTCGAGCGTTTGACTCATAGGAAGCACTTGCGCGACAGCATCGTATGAGATAGAAAACAATTAGCAGCCAGGTAATCAAATGATAAGAAGGACCGGGGACAATTTTTTCCAAAATCTTTGATATTCCTTATCAGGAAAAATAGATTCGAACTAAAGGAATTAAACCTTGAGAACTAACCCCTCTCATGACCTGTCAAAACAATAATTGATTCAAAAGTAATACTGGAGATCATAAGGATCGCTCATTCTTCTTCAACCCGTTCTTATACGGGAGCTCAAGAATGCCAGTATGAACACTTGAATTTAATTAAGTTAATTTGACAAAATCAATTAAGGGTAACACTGGAGATCTTAAGGATCGCTCATTCATTTTCAACCCGTTCTTATACGGGAGCTCATGAATGCCAGTATGGCTGCTCGAAATTGATTTGGTCAATTTGGCAGTGAATTACTCGAGGGAGAAGCAATTCTTTTTGAATTCAAGGTAGCAATGGTTCTCAAGGGTAGAATTTTACACCTATCAATTTGAATTTACCACGAAAAAGGGTGGAATAAAAAGAAAACTATATTACATAAATTTTAAAATCAGATAGGAAAATGAGACAACATTCTGGAGGACAAACATTGCACCAAGTTTGCACGGAATGGCGTCTTATTTAACGGAATAAAAATAAATAAATTAATACTCAGTCCTTCTAAAGGGAGGGGAAAATTCATAGGTTTCAATGAACTAGGTTTGAGCGAAGTCATGAGGACTCCTAAAATTATCTAATCTGCGAAATAACATGGGATAGTCGCGTAGGAGAACCACTAAAGAAAAAAAACATTGGCTTATTCAGGCGTGATATGTCTTTCGAACTCCTGCAAGCAGGAATCTAAAAAGAATAGATGAAACGAGCAATTCGGACTTCGCTTCTGTGACCTCACAATCTCTCATGATGTTTCTAATCTCTTTTATAGAAAAACGTTAATAATGGGAACATTTCAAGTAAGAGCAATTCTGGACACTGGATATGAGGAAAATTATATTTCAAGAGAATTTATAACTGAGAACTATTTTAAAATTAAAGGGTTAAAATTAGAAAAGAGCGAAGTTCACTTTAATGTAAATTGGGAACCTCAAATCACGGATAAAGTTTCTTTTTATATCGTTGTAGCTAACAAATCAATTCGTTTCAGGTTTATCGTCCTTACAGGATTGGTGCCGGCGTGCATACTTGGCACCAATTTCCTGATTAGGACACAGCAAATCGTCGGACGATCCTAATATTCATGAAGTAATTTCATGAAAGGAGAACACGATACAATTAAATTAAGAACTTAAATTCATAAAAAAGGGGAAAACGTTCTCACATCCAGGCGTCATAAAAAGATAGATGAAATTAATAATCATTAAACTAATGAATAATGTTACATTGTACGTTGAAACTATACAACCATGCATTCAATAATTCTTAATAATTTCCTAATTTCTTCTTATTATACAATCGGGAATGTTTTAATTTTTGTAAATAAACAATTTTTACAATATCAATTAGTTCAATCTTTAATTATAATAATTATCAATATTTTTAAATTTTTTATTACAATAATAATAGTTTACTATACTACTATTATCAAAAAATGTGCTTATTACTTATATATCATGTATATAATGACCCTCACAAAGTGCGACACACATGCGCCGCACATCGTGCCTATCACAAAGTGCGTCGCATATGCCTCGCACGTACGTGCCCCTCACAAAGTGCGACCCATATGCCTCGCACCCAGCACGCACCGCGTGCCCCGCATGCCGTGCGAGTAACGTGCCCCGCACGTTTGCTATCTGGGAAATTTTCAAAATGGTTCCATGGTAGGAAAACGATAGTTAATAATAGAATCATAAACGATTTTGGTGGATGGTTCTGCTCATCTGTTACATGTCGAGATGGTTTTTGATAAGTCCTCTTGCTTTCCACGTTTTGGTGAGTTTTTTGTGTGCGTTAATCTCTTGGCCTTTAACAATTTGGGGTGCTTTTTTTATGTGAGTCCCCTTGCCTCTCACGTTTTGGGGTGCTTTTTGGTGTGAGTCCCCGAATGCGAATTAGGTGAAAATTATAATTTGAGATCAAATCTATTGGTTTCGTGGCCACGAGATATCTAAATTGTTCCGAAACGATCAAAAAATCAGAATAAAATGGAATTTTTATTACGCGTGAGCGAAAACATAATTTTTATCAATTATTAGAACCACTGAGTCACTACAGCACGCTTAGTAGCGCCGTGGCTAGTTGGCGCGGAGCACCCGCGCTCTTATGACCTTCTATAACTCAAACAATACTTTCCATCCCATTTTTGTTTTGGGGTGCTTTTCAAGAGAAAAAATCAAGCTTTTTTTCTAGCCTAATTAAAAAAATATCAAAAATGCCGCATTAGGAGAAAATCGCAAAAATGTTTTTTAAAAAGAAAAATCAAGGTGAAATAATTTTTTTATCGTTCAATGATTATTTTTATTGTAAACGTTGTTAAAATACCTTTTCAAAACCGTGATAAAAAAGTAAAATCGGATTACTGTATCATGAGTTATGTACAATTGAAAGTTAGCGGTCGGGGTGAATCGTCGAAAATTCGGGCCCCTGTATCTTGACAACCCGTTGTACTAGGAGCGCCCCCTTCATAGTATTTTAAAGAGGTCCACTAGCACTACAATCTGGCGGGGTTTGAATGAGATAGGCGACAACAAAATTTTAGGCGGGGACACTTGGGAAATTTTAACCCATATATAAATGGTTCCCCACTCTGACACCCCGTACCTAGTGATGGACGTTTACCACCTTTCTCGTGCTCGAGCATGAGCAAGACCGAGCATGAGCAAGACCGAGCATGCTCGGTCATGACCGAGCAGAGCGAGCAAGAGCGGTCATTGTTTAATTTTAAGCAAAGACAACGTGTTTAAACTATAACCAGTAATTGAAGTAATAATTTGAGACATCTATTTTATTCGCATATATTTTTCAGCTCTTAGAAATGTATATAGTAATAAAATAAATAAAGAAAGGCCTCTCTGACTGCTCGTAGCAGACGATAATTCAGGTAAGATGTTCGAATTTCGGCGGGCTATTTGAAATAATGTTGCAAAATATGTGGTTTATTTGATGAAAATGAAGTAAATGTTGGAATTTGAAAGTGAATTATGAGATATTATGGCATCTCATACTTCGTGGTAAATAAATCATGTGCAGGAAATATGAATTTTCATGTGCAGTCTGAAAATGATATAGAAAAAAAATAGCTTTTATAAATTAAACATTTTGGAATGTGCTTTATTCTATAAAATTAATATTTATACAATTATTATATTATAATATAATTATTATTATTATATACAATTATTATCATTAGTCAGGTTCTGAACGTTTAACAACTCTAATAAAAAATGTATAAGGGTTAAACCACTTTTTCATTTACTTGTTCCTTCAATTAATCTCCTTTATTGTTGAAAACATTCCCAAATTGTTTAATAGACCAGTGTAATTAGACATAAAAATCGATTCAATGAACAAAAATTGCGAAGGTCTTCAACAAAATTATATAGTTGTTTTTTTTATATGTTGAACATAAAATACAATTTTGCAAAACGTGATTAGGTCGGCAATTTATTTAAAAAAAATTAATTTGCAAAATTTTCCCTCCATGGCTCCACGAAAATTCAAAACATTTTGAAAACTTGAGTGAGTAATTATAAACTCAGTCACTATCCTGTATTAAATTTGCAAAACGTTCATGATACGGCAACATTATTAATGATAAACAAATTGTTATTTCATTGATCACTCCCCAGCGAAAATACCGACGGTTTTGCAAAATGTTGATTCTGTTTTTTTTCATTGAGAAGAAACTATTATATGATTTGCAAAACTAAATACATAACGCAAATTATCGTTTTTTAAATTATTGTTAAATTTTGTGCAATTCGACTCCTAAAATTTCAGTGAAAATTGCGAAGGTTGCGTTTTTGGGTAGCAAATATTTAAAATTTCGAGATCTGAAAATTATCAAATTTGCAGAACGTTTCCCGGCCGGCAATAATATTAAAATTGCAATTAAACAAATTAACCAGCGGGCACGAAATTTAAGACCGTAACTAGAACGTTCTAAAAACGTTCATTGAACGTACAAGTCAAAAGACGTTATTTGAACGTTTTAAAAACTGTCCTAAGTCAGACCAAATAATGTTCTGAAAACGTTACATGTTCCAAATACGTCCTTAAAATGTCTCTGGAACATTGTATGTTTAAGGAACGTTATTCGGATTGACTTAGGACGTTTTTCAGCCGTTCGTACTGAATGATAAAGAACTTATTACCAACGTCATATTACATTTGCAAAGTTTGTAGTACTACAGTAACTACAGCTTGGCAACATTATTAATTATAAACAAATTATTATGTTGTTTATTACTCCCCAGCGAAAATACCGAAGGTTTTGCAAAATGTTGTTTCTGCTTCTTTCCATTGAGAAGAAAGTATTATATTATTTGCAAAACTGTATGCATAACGCAAATTATCGTTTTTCAAATTAATTTTGCATTTTTTGCAATTTCACTCATAAAATTCCTGCGAGAATTGCAAATGTTGCATTTTTGGGTAGTAAATGTTGGAAATGGCGAAATCTAAAAAAGATTAAATTTTCAAAACGTTGCACAACCGGCAACAATATTAAAATTGCAATTAAACAAATTAAGTACTTTTTTAAACTAGCCAAAAAATACAAACGTTTCGCAAATCGTACAGAGTGATAATTAAATTAGTACTAACATCATATTAGATTTGCAAACTATTTACTACTTGGCAACATTGATAATGATAAGCAGACTTATTTTTACATTCTCATTCTAATGAGAAGGTATTGGTTTTATGTAAAATTTGACATAGTCGGTTTTCATCAAATCTCCACGTTTTGAGACCCCCTGAGCCAGAAAAAACGGTTTTTACCAAGGTGTCTGTCTGTCTGTCTGTAGTCTGTCTGTCTGTCTGTCAGTCTGTCTGTCTGTCTGTCTGTCTGTCTGTCTGTCTGTCTGTAGCCACGATAACTTTCGAAAAAATGATCAGATTTGATTGATCTTTGGCACACTTTTTTATGGCCGAAAAATAGAGAAAGAGTTCGTTAACCAGCTATTTTGGATGAAAATTCAAAAAGTGAGCACATTTTGAAAATTTTTGAGACCACTTTTTTTGAAGATTTAAAAATTCTATGTATGGTTATTAGTAGTACGCAAAATGACGAACAAAATATTCTAATGACTTTTCGTGATAAAACAAAAATTACTGGAGTTATAGCATTTTCAAAATTCCAAAAAACAAACGAAAATGTACATTTTAAGCCGAAAAACGCACGATATGAAAAAAAGTCAAGAGGAGAAAAACGTTGCTTTTTGAACGTCCTATAATATTTTCATAACAACTTTTTGAATTTTTTGAAAAATAAAAAATTCAAATTTTTATCGCACAAAAAAATAATCAAAAATTCCATTTTGCTGTGAAACTATGCAAGATACGAGAAAAGATCATTCCACCAAAATTGTGCACCCAAAAAAGATCTAAAAATTTCTTATCATTCACTTTTTGATATGACGCGTAGTTTTTGTTTTATTCGTAAAAAACAGCATTGAAAATAGAAAAATCAAATGCACAGAACCGAGCGTGGAACGCAAGGTTCAAATGATTTTCAAATCAAATATCGAGCGCGAAGCGCGAGTGTCTGGATGAGAATGTGTTCCTTAAGGTCGATAGAACCTTGAGTAAATGAAGTTCCTTTTCAGTCTAAAATAAAAACAAATTTAACAATCACTTAATATGTAGAGGTTTTGATAATTTTCTAATATTTGCAAACAAACTTTTTCTTTTCATCGAAATCGAAGCGCGAGATCCAACAGTTGCGCGCCCTAGGCGCGCTCAAACTTGCGAGCGAAGCGAGCCGCGCGCGAAGCGCGCGATGAGAATGTGCCCGCGAAGCGGGCAGATTTTTTTTTTAATTATTCCCAAGATTAAATTCTCAAGGTGTTGCAAAAGGAAGCTCTCAATTTCTCTTGTTTTTTTTTTACAGGAATTCAAAGAAAAGAATTAATAAAAATAATAGCTTCTTTTCAATGTCCGAAAAAAACAGTTACAAAACAGTGAAAATTCACAAAAAACCAGGAACTCACGAATGGCCTTTGAAAAATTAAAAAAGGTAAACTATCTCAATCAATAACGGCGAAACTATAAATTTAAAAAAAAAATTACTTTCTGAATATTATAATAGTAATTTTGTTTTCATGACTCAGTTATCGGAAGTTAGACTTTTGATGCTTGATGGAGCGCGTTGAAAGTAGAGTTGCAAACCTTTAGGGCAAAAATTCTACTCTTGAATCATTCCACAGATATATCAAACCAAAATTACGGTGGATGTGTTATAAAAATTGTCGTCTCTCGTCCCTCGATATTCAATACACTAAATAGTTACATGGCTGGAAAGACAACATCGTTATTTATTCACACTTGTCTTATAATATACAATTGTCTCCCAAATTATCTCAATTTTCAAAATGAATTGAAATTTTTAATCATGCTCCCATTACCTTATAAAAATTATTTTAAAAAATTATTCACTTATCAAAAATTTTCACTTGAAAATTACATATAATACAATGGATCGTAGTATCCGTCCCACATTGCGTTATCGAATCCAAAAACCATCAAATCCGTTCCAAACTATATGGAACCCTTCAATAGTAAGAAAAAATCCTTTTGCAACACCTTGAGAATTTAATCTGGGGAATAATTAAAAAAAAAAAACAAAGTTTGTTTATCATTATCAATGTTGCCACGTAGTAAACAGTTTGCAAATCCAATATGATGTTAGTACTATGTTAATTACCACTCAGTACGATTTGCGAAATGTTTGTATTTTTTGGCTAGTTTAAAAAAGTACCTAATTTGTTTAATTGAAATTTTAATATTGTTGACGGTCGTGCAAAGTTTTGAAAATTTAATATTTTTTAGATTTTGACATTTCCAACATTTGCTACACAAAAACGCAATATTTGCAATTCTCGCAGGAACTTTATGAGTCGAATTGCAAAAAATGCAAAATTAATTTAAAAAACGATCATTTGCGTTATGTACTTAGTTTTGCAAATTATACAATAGTTTCTTGTCCATGGAAAAAAGCAATAACAACATTTTGCAAAACCTTCGGTATTTTCGTTGGGGAGTCATTAACAGAATAATAATTTGTTTATAATTAATAATATTGTTGCATCACGAACGTATTGCAACTTTAATTAAGGATAGAGACTGAGTTTATAATTACTCACTCAAGTTTGCAAAATGTTTAGAATTTTCGTGGAACAATGGAGGGCAGATTTTGCAAATTAATTTTTTTAAACGAATTTCCGACTTGATCACGTTTTGCAAAATTTTATTTTATGTTCAACATATGAAAAAACAAATATAGAATTTTTTTTAAGACCTTCGGAATTTGTGTTAATTGATTAGCTATTTCCACTGGTCTATAAATACAATTTAAATATATTCATATTCTTATTTCGAAACACATGACATAAAAAAATACATACATACTACTTAAAGTACTTGCCAGAAATGATTGCAGTACTTCGATCTCAAACTCCAGTCATGTAAAATTAAGTAATTAATGTTAGAAGTGCTAAATTTATTACAAAATGTACTAATCCAATTTATTTGAATGAAATAATCTTAATATTTATAGAATAGAATTTCAAATAGCCCGCTAAATTCAGCCATTTTCTCCCAATAGTCGTCTGCTACTAACAGTCAGATGTACATTTTTTATATATTTTCAATTTTCTACATCTTTGTAGATACTGAAATGTAGACATTTTAGAATAACAGGTTTAACTGTGTAGTGCAGCTATTTTTATTACCAACATACATATCATTTATAAGAAATTAGAGAATGACCAGTCCTGCTCGCTTGTGCTCGGTCATGACCGAGCATGACGGTAAATGCACATCACTACCCGTACCGCATCTACGTTTATAATATCTTTGCTACAGTTGTCAATGGCACTGTCAGGGCTCTTTCACACGATTACAGTTGCGCAAGTTGCGGACTTGCGCAAGTCATGAGCAGTGAAAATATAGATTTTTCCGTCAGCGGAAAAATCTCCGAATGGCGGTAATTTGAATGCTCGATTTTTTTTAAATAGAAAATTTAATGTTTTTCAAATTATAGGCCAGTATATTGAGCTAAAAATAATTATGGAAGAACAAAGACGATGAATTAAATAAATTTTTCAATGTTTTGATGAAAAGAAACAAGCACATGCCAAATCAGCTGATTTCTCTCAAAGTTATGTATGTATGAGTTTCGGGTGTTTCCTGTTTTGTCTCGTTTCTTACACAAACCAATATTTTCGTGCACATGAGGTTAGTGTTTTTGACAGTTGTTAACCACGAAGTAGTATAAGGAGACCCCACTCCCATGCGGTCTTCGGAAAATTTGGACGCACAGATTCGGATTTAGTTAGTTTGCATCGTTCGCAGCGCCTCTTGCAGAAAAGCGTTGAAATACAAGATTTACAAATGGCGGGGCCAATAGTGTAAGCGGGGTGTAAACAAACGCACACATGCTTGTCATGAAACACAGATTGTACGAATGTGTTTGCCTCTATGTATGTAGATCTGTATGCATGTGTGCATGTTCCCGCAAGAGGCGCTACGAGCGATGCAAACTAACTAAATCCGAATCCACGCGTTCAAATTTTCCGGGAGTGGGGTCTCCTTATACTACTTCGTGTTGTTAACATAATAAATTATCATGAACAAGCATGTCGATTATCATTGTTTAGAAGCAACTATAGAGGTTATGTTTGAGGTTATGCTGGCTACGCTTTCGTAAAGACGTGCCGTAAGACTGATACAGGCTGCTGTTTGCAAAAGAAAATATTTTCACGTAAACAAATGTCAAAAACCTCGTGTGCAAAAAAAAAAATTATTATTTTGTTGAAAAAGCGATACAGATCAGGGAACATCCGAAACGTATGCACACAGAACTTGGAGAGAAATCATATGATTTGGTATGGGCTTGTTTCTTTTCATCAAAGCATTGAAAAATGTATTTAATTCATCGCCGTTATTCCTCTTTGATTATCTTTAGCTTAATACACTTGCCTATAAATAGAAAAACATTGAATTTCCTATTTAAAAAAATCGAGTATTCAAATTACCGCCATTCGGAGATTTTTCCGATGACGGAAAAATCTCTATTTTCACAACTCATGACTTGCGCAAGTCCGCAACTTGCGGATCTGCAATCGTGTGAAAAGGCCCGCAGCGGTTTCCGAACGCTTAAAAAAACTACTGGCAGTACTAGTGCTGCCAGTCAATTCTTGAACACAGCCGAAGTGTCATGTTCTTTGAATGGGTGCGTGTGAAAGGGTTTGGCGCGAATATAAAAATTGTCATGTTATGTTCACATATGACAACATAATATGTTTGATGTCTCTTCATTATATGATAATGGAGAGGCAGCGAAAGAAAATTATTGTTGCTGTAATATTGCATTCATACCTGTCCGTCCGACCAGTGCAGGCAGAAAGTCCACTAGAGTAAAAGAGATAGAGAGCGCAAAATTAGACACAAAGTACTCTCTATCTCTTTTACTTTTATGACAATCTTAAAAAGTGATGGTGAAGATAGTGATTATGAGGTGGAAATTGGAATTGTGATGGAAATATCAATGAAAGTTCGAGGCCCAAGGGAAACGCCAGTTAGAATAATAGGATTTGCTACTATGGGATTTTGGTCATTTCAAATATGCCCAATTTTCCAACTTCCCGTTAATTCTTCCCGCCAATTTCAGTGTTTACTCGCATCCACCTACCTATTTTCGACGGGTGAAAAAGTCACCCATCAAGTGACCCCCACCCGTCACTCTGGTGATTTCTGAACGGTTCACCCGGCTCGATCCGCCCACTTACCTAGCGTCGCTAAGCGGTTCCTAGTGCACCCGAGTGCACTTGGTGAGAAACCTGAACGAACCCGAGAGATGGGGAGTGGCCGTCAGGGCGCAGTCCCATGGAGGTTGATGAGTAGAATAGTGGAACAGTTTTAACCAGTGAGGTGACTGCTAGAGCTTGTGCAGGCACCTCATTGGTCAAAACTGTTCCACTATTCTACTAATCTACCTCCATGGGACTGCGCCCTCAGATAACCGATTTCCGGTAATCTGACGGTCACTTGACCGGACGAGTGGAAAAAGTGAAAATAATGTTATTAGGCGAAAAATTGAAGAAATATCATATATATGAACTACAGAAAACCTTTTTATTAGTGAAAAAATTTTGTTTTCTAAAAAAAAGTGAAGAAAAAGGAATAAATATGTAAGAACTAAGAAGTACATTTTTTCAAAAAAGAAGCCAAAACGATGATTTTTTGTGAGTTTTGTGATCCAATAAATGGTATAAAATTCAGTTTGTAGTATTTTTTTGGTGGTAAGAAAACCTGACCTGAATGCATAAGTGCCTGTGTGTGTTTAAAAGTGAGCTAATCTCCCAAAACTAAACCTAAGCGAAGTGGAAGTGAAGTGTTCTATGCTCCACTTTGCGTAACTATTTTTCTATCATATATATAAATATATGATATGCATATAAATGCATCACTCAGAAAAATTTCTGGTTAACCTAACCAGAATTTCGGTTGCTCTAACCAGAAAAGAGTGTTAAATATGCCCTTACCAGAAATTCCTGTTAAAAGTATTAGAACATTCTGGTTGGCCATTTTCTAGTTGTTTTAATCAATTTTTCTGGTAAATTTAACCAGAATTTCTGGTAAGACTAACCAGAATTTTTTACTAGACATTTTTCTTGTCATTTAGGAATACGACATTCTGGTTAATATAACCAGGTATTCTGGTTATTATAATAAGATATTCTGGTTAATATAACCAGATATTCTGGTAAGCCTAACTATTTTTTCTAGTTAAAGGGGGTTGAGTAGGGTCCAGTCTGGTTGTGGATTCCTAGAGAACATAATTAATTACCAACTTAAAAAATATTATCACTGATCCTCAATACATATCCTGAATGAAAATATTTTACCTTACAGAACAAAAACATTGAAAACAAATGAGTAATGTATTTTTTAATAATAAGTTTTTTCAAAGTTTCATTTAATAGATGCAGTTTTTTTATTATAATAAGGCGGTGCTCTCTGAAAACTATTTTATACGAATATAATAAGCCCTATTTTTTATAAAAATCCAATTATTTGAAACATTTGATTTGAAAAAACTGCGTAAAACTTTGACTAAGTCATTGTTTTAAAAAATACATTTTTTTCAACTTTTTTCTCGGGATAGTAAAATATTTTGACTTAGAATATATGTATTGAGTATCAATATTATATGTATGATATTTGCTGAGTGGTAATTAATCCAGTTTTTGTACGATTCCATAGCCGCATTGGACCCCCATTAATGGTACTATATTTTCTACTTAAATGACCGAAAATGTTGCATAGTAAAACTTTTTTTATTCATTAATTTCAAAACAACAGACTAGTTTTCTGTGAGACAAAAAAGTTAAATTGTATTGCGTTTTACATTAATTAAGGGCATTAGAATCAGATCCTAATTCAAAATTTAATTGACATAAAAAATAAATAAATAATATAATAATAAATTGAGGGACTTCCGGTTCGGATCGCGAGCAGCTAGCACGCGCGCGAGATCGGGCGCCAAGAAAATCGAGTTTTCCGCAGTTTTTCGGTACATACGGTCTATGGTGCATTGGATTTGGATTAAGTGAAGGTGATTATATATGGGTGAGTGTTATCAGTGAGTGGGGTGACTTGTGGGATTATATTTTTGGGAAGGAGGCTGAAGTGATGGGGGACAGAGAGGTTAGGAAGATGGGAGGGAAAGATGGCGACCAGGACGGATTGTCCACGTCATCGCCGGAAATAGGGCGACCTGCAGCGCCACCTTTTTCCGAACATGAGCGGAGTGGGGAAGTACTACCGAGAAAGGAAGCAGCAGAGACGGAGACGGGAGAGGATCGACCGACCGATAAGAGCGACTCGACATGGTTAGATCAGCAACCAGAAATGTAAAAGAAGCGACCCGGGCGTCCTAGTAGAGCAGAAACAATGGCCAGAGAAAACGCCAAGAGCGCCAGAAAGCTAGCAGGATTCCTGATTCATAATAACGACCAATCAGTGTTCAAGGCCTCGAACAAACTGCAGAGATCTCCAGTGGGGAGAATGACAACGGGGAAAGAGGGAATACCGGAAGAAAAATTCAACTCAAAGGAAAAAGGACCATTGATGGGAGAATCAGAAGCAGGAGATTTGAATGCAGGGGAGTTACCGGGAGAAGCAGAAGATAGCGAAGTCGAGGGAAACAGAAGGAGCAACGCAGAGCAGGAGGTAATAAGCGGCGTACATACGAAACAGTGGAACGAAGTGATAACAGGAATTCTCAACGACTGGTGGGACTCAAGAGTGCAGAAGGAAATTAACAACTTCAAAATGCAAGTGGGAGAACTCAAAAGAGAAATAGAGGAAGGAGTGGGGAAAGAAGCGGCCACTGTTTCGGCTCTTAGGAAAGCGAAAGAACGTGAGAGGGAACTGGCTGAAGAGCTGTCAGCTGTGAAAGAAGAATTGGCGAGAGTAAGGTACGAGCTTGGGTTGATAGAACAGGGACAGTATAGGAGAAATACGCAGGTGTCAAGCGATGGGACAACCGAATCAGCCGATGAGGATTCACGGCAAATGAAGGATATAGAGAAAGAGTTTCCACAGAGAACGAAGGACAGGAATGGGAATATTGAGAAGAACAGAAGCAGAGAGAGCTCGAGGCAGGGTTGGGAAGGAGAAGAGCCATGCCGATTTGACCGTGCCCGATCAGAGTCTCGACAGAGAAACGGAGATAATCAGAATGAAAAGAGGAGCGAGCAAAATTTACCTGAGAAGCTTGGTGGGGGCGAGCTGGAGTATGAACTTGAAGAAAGACGGAAGAGAAGAAACAGTGTTATAGTGCGAGGGTTTCGGTCCAGAGGGAGGGATCTGGGAGAGGAAATAAGAACGACGCTATTGGACTTGACAGATGTTAATATTAGGATTAAAAGTCTAAGACATATATCCGGGGGAGTTTTGATTAAACTGGATTCATGGGGGACAAAAAGACGATTACTGGCCAATAAGCACAGACTCGGTGGGACAAGAATCCTTGTCGACGATGACCTGACATGCAGAGAGAAGGAGATTCAGGATTGGATACGAAGCAAAGTTTGGGAAGCAAGGAGGAACGGAGATAAAGCTAGTGCCAGCTATATGAGCTGGGCAATTAACGACAGCATATTTACATGGAGCGAGGAAGAAGGAAGAGTGAAGAAGAAGCCATTTCGTGCATGAAGAGGGGGGAAAGGTGGCGAGTGGGGTTATTAAAGGTGTTGTGTGGAATCTTGCGGGGGGCAGAAAGGTCAAAGGAGTGTGGAGTTTCTTAAATTCCTTTGATATAGTGATAGTGCAAGAGACGTGGGTCGAGAAGGACAGAGAGGACGTTCTTTTGGAGTCACTGGACAAGGATTTTATGTGGATTACCAAAGCTGCGGTAAGAAAGAAAAAGAAGGGTAGAGCTATGGGGGGTCAACTTATTGGAGTGCGTAAAAATGTATGCGGGAGTGTGAAAATGTATGAGTGGGAGTTTGGAATTGTGATCAGCGCAGATCGTCTAGGCAACTGGGGAAACAAAGTGAATATTGTAACTATTTATAATAATGTAGGGGTTAAAAGGGCAACGGATAAAATGAGAGAAGTTATAGAAAAAATGCAGGAGAGGGGTGAGAAAGTAGTTATTTTGGGGGAC
This sequence comes from Andricus curvator, assembly GCA_932195095.1. Classification (NCBI taxonomy): domain Eukaryota; kingdom Metazoa; phylum Arthropoda; class Insecta; order Hymenoptera; family Cynipidae; genus Andricus; species Andricus curvator. Next base: position 19,073 of record CAKNYM010035495.1, read on the forward strand.
TGGAATGCGAGGATTGGGGAGGAGACAGGCGGGGGCGAAATGGACACCAATTTTGCTAGAAATTATTATAAAACTAGGGAATCTGAAGACAAAATTGTAAACGCGGAAGGAACCAAATTGTTAAACTTTTGTGAAGAAATGGGGCTAATTATCATGAATGGGAGGATTGGTAATGACCGTAAAGGAAAGTGGACGCATCTCGGGGAGGACGAGGGTTCGGTTATCGACTACATAATTGAGTCTGAGGGAATCGGTGATTCGGATATAAAAGGTATCGAGGTGGTAACGAGAATGGAATCAGACCATTTCCCGGTGACTTTCAAGATAGCTGGGAAGGGGGAACGGGGGGAAGGTGCTAGAAAGAATACCAGAAGGAAAAGAGGACAGAGGGAGGGAACAGAAATAGAAGGACAGCAAGTACCTTATAGGTTAGTGTGGGATGACAGCAAGAGCAAGGAATATAGGGAGAACATGGAAGAAATTGGAAAGGAAATAATAACGGAAAACGTAGGGGAGTGGGAAGATAGGTGGGACCGACTAATAGAGAAGATAAAAAAAGGAGCAGAAAGGGTTGGCATGACTAGAAAGCAGAAGACGAAAAGAACAGGAGAGGGAGGAAGGGAAATGGAATTCAAGGGAAGAGATGAGGAGGAAAAGAAATTGATGAAGAACGTTTTTAAACACTTAAAAAAATATTTGAAGACAAAAGGGAACAGGGAACGGGAGGACTATAAAGCGAGTAGGAGGAAACTGAAGGAATACCGCAGAGAAAGAAATAATCGGGAAAGGAAACAGAAATGGGAAAAGGTAAAGAATAGTACAAATATGGGAGATTTTTGGGGGGCAATAGGTGAGTTTAGGCCGAAACGGAGATTCATAGGGAATGGAATCAAAAAGGTTCAGTGGGAGAAGCATTTCATGAAACTCTTGGGAGGCCAGGATACTGAATCAGAAAATCTAATAACTCATGAGGGACTAGACGAGATCGAAAAAACAGACACGGAACAAGGGGAAACAGGGAGGAGGCAGGAAGAGGGAGAAAATCAGGTATTAATATGGGATAAAGAGGAGGTTAGGGGGGAGGGGGGCGATTTTGACTTGGAAATAAATAGGGAAATCACGTTTGAGGAGGTAGCGAAAGTAGTAGACAGATTGAAGAAAGGGAAAGCACCAGGCGAAGACGGCATCGCCATAGAATTTTTTAAATGGCTACCGAAAGTTTGGGCTTTAGAGGTACATAGGATATTGAATGGGTTCTGGATGGAAGGGAAATTGGCTCGCGGCTGGGAAAAAGCGCAGATATTTCCTATACACAAAGGGGGGAATGGAAGTGAAACGGGAAATTATAGAGGAGTCGCACTCCTGGATGCCGGGTACAAAATTCTAACAGCCATCTTGGACGAAAGACTTAGAAGCTGGCTAGAAAAGGAAGGGAAGTATGAAGAAAGCCAGGCAGGTTTTCGGAGGGGAAGGGCTACTCGGGATCATGTGTGGGTTCTCAATTCGCTGATCAACAACAAACTGAAGGCAAAGGGTGGCAAGCTTTATGCGGCGTTTGTAGATCTCAAGAAAGCGTTTGATACAGTCGATAGAGGGATATTGGTACAGAAATTACAGAAAATAGGGATTGAAGGTAGAATGTTATATATGATTAGAAAGATTTACAGTAAGACATTAAATGAGGTTATTACGAGTGAGGGGATCACAAAATATTTTTTTACAAACAGGGGCGTGAGGCAAGGGTGTCCACTCAGTCCAACCTTGTTCAATATACTTATAGGAGATATGGATGAGGCTTGGGAAAAAGGAAACGTAGGAGGGACAGTAATAGGAGGAACCAAAATCTTTGGACTTAAATTTGCGGACGATGTGGCCTTGGTGGCGGATCATGCGGAGGGGCTCACGGAAATGCTAAAAAATCTAGAGAGGTATGTCGAAAAGAATAAATTGGAAGTTAACGGAAATAAGACCACGGTAATGATATTCAGGAAAGGGGGAAGAAGGGTACAAGGGCAGAGATGGGAAGTGGAGGGTAAAGAATTGGAAGTAGTGAATAGTTTTAAGTATTTGGGATATTGGTTTTCGACGGGAGGAGCTTGCACAAAACACACAGAGAAAATTGCGCGGAAAGCGAGAATTGCCGCAAATCCAGCATGGGGTGTTCTCTAGAGAGCAAGAATGAATAGGTTGAGTAAAAGATTGTATCTGATGGACGCGTTGGTGAAAGCAGGAGGAATGTACGGCGTAGAAATTTGGGGCTGGGCCAGAAGAGAACCAATAGAGAAAATGCACGGTAGGTTTGTCAAAATGGCAATGGGAGTTGATACATCAACTCCAGGCTACATCTGGAGAATGGAGGCAGGAAGACAGAGTTTAGAGATCGAGGCTCGGGCGCGAGCAGGAAAATACCTTATGGGAATTTGCGAAATGGAGAATGAGAGATGGCCAAAAATCTGCTTGAGGGAAGAGTTGAGGGAATGAAGAACAAAAATCCTTCAAATTGGGGCAAAACATTTGAGAAAGCTTGCCGGGTTGTAGGGGACGGAGAGACAGCCGAGTTGCTGTGGAAAGGGGGGCGAGAAGAGGAGGTCAAAAAGAACTTAGAGAAAGGAATTGAGACGATTCTCGCACAGGAAATACAGGGAGATTGGGGGAGAATAGACAGGTCGTCGTATTGTAGCGGGTATAAAAGTTGGAAATTGCAATTGGGAAGGGAGGAATACTGGGAGGATGAAAATATAAGTGGAAGGGATAAAGAGCAGTGGGCACGATTAAGATGTGGGAATGTGGGGAAAGCGGGAAATAAAGGATACGAGAACACAATATGCAGACTATGTAAAGAAGAGGAGGAAAACATTTTCCATGTATGGAAATGTGAAGGGGCTAGTCAGGTAGTAGAGAGAAAATGTGTGGAAGGGGTGAAGGATTGGGTAGATGGGAAGAAGGGGAGCGATTTTGAAGAATTATTAATTAAAACTTTAAGTGGAAAACCGAACCTCGTCCTCTGCGAGTATGCTAGGGATTTTGAAAAAGGAGCAAGGGAGAAAGAAAGTGCAAGTGATTTGTAGAATATCAGCGTTATAGCTTTCTAATTCTTTTAAGTTGTTTTGTATATTAATTTTAAGTTTTTTTATATACGAGGGTGCTAAAATGTAAAAACCGAAAGGTATACATGGATTGAATAAATATATATAATAATAAATTGAAACTCTATAAATGCGAAAATTACATCTTTGTTAGATACTTAGAGCCTATTCCTGTTTTGAATCAAGTCTGTATCCACAGTGGCAAATTGGCTAATTTCAATAATTTTCGTTTAAAACGATTTTTTTTGTGTTCTCGCACAAGCATTCGAAAAAAACATTCTACACAAAAAGTACTGAAATTAACCAATTTTTCAGTCCGGAAACAGACTTGATTCAAAACGGGAGTAGGCCCTATAAGTATACAATAATGATGTAGTTCTAGTATTTATAGAGCAAAATAAGGCAATTTAATTTTGATTTTAAGACCTTGGTGTAACGCCATTAATTTCAAGAAACCACAAAATAGTTTTCTGTTAAACACGAAAATTCAATTAAATCGCAGATTGTGTCTAAATTCAACGTATTACACAAAGTGTAAGTTGTTTTCAACTGTTTTATAAAGCATGTTTTAAAGTTAAAAATGCGTCGCCATTTGGTATTTTAGCAAATACAACTGGAAAAGGATCAGCCAGTGATTCTATTTCGTGGCTCCTCTATTTCGTCTCAAGTAACTTACATACAAGGCAAATTTCGTTTAATGAATTGAGCAGAACGTACGAAGTGATTCCAAAAATTGGAAGTTCATCAGTATTGTCAATTATAACACACGACTTTGATTCGTACTTTGTGCCTTTAAAATCAACCCATGAAATTACGGAACATGTTTTAAAATTAGGTTTAAGATCATTAGCAAATGATTGATATTCAGCAGAATCAGTTATTTCACCAGTGAATATGACTCGACCCTGCTCTAATCGTTGTACAAAACCTTCACCTCTGATAAGCCGGTAGCAAATTTGAAGTTGCTGTTTTAAAAGTAACGTGTATGCTATGTTACGCCTCGATTTGGTAGCCGTAGCACTTTTTTTCGGTTCGCCATGCTTGGATTCATATTTGCTGGTACTAAAATAAGGACAAGGCCCTGACTCGAGCAGAATAAAACTATAATGATATAAAAAGTGATGCTTTGGCTTCAGAGTATCTTGAAACAATTTTATGTATACAGAGTTGTGTTCGCGAACAAGAGAAGCGAGTAGTTCTGCCGCTGACTTTTGAATTATTTTGGCATACAAGAGATCATAAATTCTGCGCAGAATAAAATACAATTGCCACACTTCGTTATCTGGAGGAATGCGATCCAAACCAGCATGCTGAAAGTTAATACAAAATTACGCATTTCACTTCCTGAGAAAGATAAGTGTTTCTTTCGAACGTCATCGTTAGACAGGGCAGGAGGTCGAATGGTTAAGCCATTCTTTAAGTAGTCAAAGCCTAACATTCTACTATTTAGAAGATCCACACTAAAGTAGTGTTTAATGATAATAAAATCATACAAGATAGGTCCCATATCGTACTTAGAAACTCCCTCATCAAGGTCATGCAAGATATCTGTAAAATAATTTTCGTATACGTGAAAATATTTCACCTTATTCCAAACTGAGTTTTCGACAACCCCTGAGTCGCTTGAATCTTGTCCCACGTCTGTGATATAATCCTCCTTTTTTCTCAGTTTCTGACTAATTATTGTATTGTGCTGACAATCTTTTTTGTGATTTTTGCAAAAACGACAGTAATGGTTTGCATTCAAACCTTTAATAAATCCTAGAATGAGATGAAAGCCCAAATTGTCACTCGAAATTCCAGCAAGTACGAAATAAACACGAGTTTCTTGACCAAATTCTGTTTTAACGAAAATTCCACTTTCAGCAAGATAATTTAATTCGTCAACCAGACATTTAAAAACTTTCTCATTACCAAATTCTTCACGATCACTCGAGTGAAACATTAAAGTAACAAAAATATTTTCTAAACAAGAAGCATACTCCGGAGGTAGACAAGCCAAACTAACGTCAACGGGGCACAATTTTTCGATACCTGCGTGTGAACCTACAAAATTATTTACTTTTAAATCGTCACAATCAATATACAGAGGAAGCACAACGTCATTTTCCGCATAATTGCTTCGCTTTTTTCTCCACATTGCTCCTTGAATATAATTTTCTAGAACCTCATCTTCAGCTTCTAACTGATTCATGTATTGCATAATATCATTAAATACATTTGGAAGTTCTAGAAAGGCTTTTAGAATATTTCGAGTTGGTACGAATTTCGCATATACTTTGATAGGAACAGTTTGTAATACGCCGTTAATTCTTTTATCCTCAGATCGTCGTCCAATTTCTTTATCTATGGCATCAATAAAAAAAACCTTTTCAGAAAAAAATTTTAGTCTACGATACTCCGTGGATAAATTGGAGAAAGGTGAAAATAGCTTATCAAGCAATGACATTATTCTTGAACCAATTTCATCATCCACATTTTCTAATGACAGAAATAATTGGCTTAAAAATGGAATTGAATTTTTGGAAAAGTAGGTTGAAATCATCCATTACTGTTTGTACGTGGTTTCTCGGTAAAGAAGGATTGGCATAAAGTTTAGAAACAAGTAAGGAAGCTTCATGTTCAATTATTTTATGCGGATCTTGTAGATTACTACTTTTGTGAGTATTTCCTTCTCCTTCGGAAACGTGACCAGGAACATTATTAATAGCATTATCAATATTATTATTAAGTTGTTCGCCTGTTAATCGTATAGAAGGATCTACTTTGTATGTTAAAGATGTTACAAAGTTAGAAGGTAAATTAGACGCAAGCCTATGATATGAACTGTAATGTTTCCGTAATAACAACCAAGTACTAAATTTTCGGTTACATTCGGTCTCGACGCATTTATAATAAGCAATTACCTCTTGCCCATGATCTATTTCGAAATGAAACTTTAGTGAATTTATTGCCAAGAATAATTTTTTGCAGAGAAAGTAAATCGGCATTTTTGTAGATGATCTTATTCCCCTCTCAGAGACGTTAATAAGAACTAATAAGTTCTGAAAAAAACTTGAACTTATAAATTAAAGTAATTTCTCTTTGAAAGGACATAAGTGTTTAAGTGAAGAAGGCAGCGAAATAATACGCACCAAAAAACTTAACTTATCAACTAAAAGTAAAAACTCGATCAGAGGACTTTACTATTTGAGATCAAAAGAAGACTAAGGGCCGGTTCCACCAAACTCGTTTAAATCAGTGGTTAACTGACGGCGGGTTAAAGTTAACGCCATAGTTAAGCTTGGATTATCCTGTTGTGCGTTCCACCACATTTTTCGTGGGCGCGGTTAGCTAACCAGATAGTCGTTTCGAAGTAACTCCAATTTTACTTTAAATCATTCGTGTGATTGGCTACCCGTCGGTCGAGTGGAAAGCAAAGCATATGTCCGTGCGCGCCAAATCCAGGTAAGGTTCACGCCACGCTCGTGTCTACACTAACCTAAAAAAAGTGAATGTTGATGTATGTTTTGTTCGTGATATATTAATATATCACATATAAATTCTAAAACATCTTCTTCGACTTCGTCATCAGACGATCTCAGAACTTCTTCGAAAAACTCCATATTTCACAACGACACTGCAAGTTTTTAGGTTAGAGGACGATTAAGTCGCCTTACCGATCAATTTTGACCGGTTAGATTTAACTGTGGTTAACGCGAGTTAACCGGCCGCTAAAAAGTGGTGGAACGCGTAACTAGGTTTAACGGAGGATTAACTTTTTAATCGAGGTTGGTGGAACCGGCCCTAAGTCTCTTAAGAATTTTTCGTATTTGATTTACCTGCGCCGATTTAATGACACATGAGTGTGTCTTCGAGAGTACTAACGGACGTTAATGTTTCATCCCACGGTGTTTTTATTTTGTAAACGCATTTTTGGAGAAGCCACCAGATACCCTTTCCGTTTACTGGGTACTCAGCGTGCAGAGCGTGGAATGCTTTGTAAACGACATCTATAGCCCTCAGAGCTGAATCCAGTGAAGATGTTTCAGATGAATTTAATCGATTCCCGTTAGATGTAGACGGTACAGATTCGGATTCCAGTACATCCGAATGGGGCCCACAAGCTACAATTTTAATTTCGCCAGGTGAGACATCTCCCAGTAAGTTCGATGATACAGGTAACAAAACATCTGCTCCAGAAGAATAAACCTATATAATATTAAATTTCAAAATGAAAATTGGTAAACTTAATTAAGGATTATATTTGTAACAATAACTTTTTCTAGAGCACTATATGAAAACATTCATTTTGAAACATCGAAGCTCATATAAAAACGCATGATGCTTGCTTCATTTCAAATTAATTCAAAAGTACAAATTTTTAAAATTTTAATTGTCATTTTCAAAACTATAGAAGAAAATGAAATTTTTAACTCCAAACCATAAAAGATTAAATATTATAAATTCAGTATCAAACACTGAATGACTGAAATAATAACTTTATTTCCTTAGGAATATAGATTACATAATTATCATTGGGTTTCAAATATTCTTTGCACAATAAAAATAAACTATAGATTAAGAATTTTTTGTTAGGAACACGCATTAAGCTTGAAGGACTCTTAAATCTGGTTTTCAAACTATACCAAACTATTAACTAAACTACTAACTAATAAACTTCTCTTATTTTATGATGAAAGAAGTTTATAATTTACAGTAAATTTATCCCTCAGGAAAATTCATTTTGGAAGTATGAAACTTGAAATAGCTCGACAATTTAAGATTTAAATTTGAGACAGTATAATTCAATGTAAAATTATTCTTACTTTTGAAAAAAATCAGATTGTACAGCCCAAAATGGTCTCGTATCAGGGCAAATAAGGTGATTTTTTTACAAAAATAAGGAAATAAATTCATTTAAATAAGATTAATATAGATATACAATATTGAATTCAATGAATACGAAACGCACCAAAGTCCTACGATTTTAAATAAAAATATATTGAATTTTCAACAAAGTAGTTGAATCTTCAACCCAAAAACGAATTGTTAATAAAAGAGTTGAGTTGTCAAATTATAAGGTCAAAATGGCTAGAAAGCAATTGAATTTTATATCCAAAAAATTAATTTTTAATGAAATGGTTGAATTAAAAAAAATTTGGTATCAAATAGTTGAGAAATTTCAAGCAAAAAAGAACAACTTTTTACAAAGTAATTGAGGTTTTAGCCAGATAGTTTAATTTTCGAACAACAAAGACGAATTTTCAACAAAATAATTGAATTTTTAACCAAATAGTTGAATTTTTAAGCAAAAAGGCCAATTTTTAAAAATACAGTTGAATTTTCTATACAAAGAAGATGACTTTTGAAACAAAATAAAATTTTCAAATACATAGTTGAATTTTCAAGCAAAAATACTTAATTTCGAGAAGACAGTTGAATAAATGGCCTGAAAATTTGAACTTTCAACAAATAGATCGTTTTCAACCAGAGAAGTTGAATTTTTTACCAAATGGTTGATTAAAAAAAAGGTTATTTTCAACAAACAGTTTCATTTGGAAACAAATAGTAAAACTTCCAAAGTGTTAAGGCTTGCAATTTGAAAAAATTAAAACTTTGAATACGGATTCACAAAATTAGAGTGTTCAATTTCAAGCGCTCTTAACTTAAAATTTGCTAAGTAAAAAGCTTTAATGACAAATTGTTTTACTTTTAATGTTCATGATTAAAATGGTATAATTTTTTCCACTTAAACTGAGTATAGCGAACATCTGAGAAAAATGGAAAAATGTTAATTAGTCATATTTAAAATGAAAAAGTCGGATATTAAGTCTGGTGGACTAAAAATAAGTATTTTTTAGTCTTAGTCATCATCATCAGTATAGTCATATTTTTTCAAATTATATTAGTTTAATTTTGTTTAACCTAGATCCTTGTACTAGATAATAAAAAAATATAATATTTCAGGAAAGCCAAAATGTAAAATCGAAATCACCATTTAAAAATGAAAAAAGTCCACTCCCGAGCTAAAGTGTTCCTGAATTAAGGCCAGGAAAGAAAAAGATATATATTTTTAGGAAATAGATGTGAAGTTGACTATCTCAAAGTCACTTGAACCTAAAATTTCAAGCAGACTGGGCTGCAAATTTTGATAAAAAATATGAAGATATATAAATATAAAGAAAGAAGACTGACTTACTAGTTCCCTTTCTTCCTCTGCCTGACATTCTTTAGTTTTAAGCTCTTCTAGTTTTTTATTTAGAATGGCTTGGTGACTTAACCTCAAACCTAGTTGCTGCACCAAATTTGGAGTAAGCAAGCAAAGACTGGCCCAGTCAATGCACTCTTCTGAAAAGAAAAAATGACGAGTACATAAATTATTATTGAAGCGTGAGCAATTTTCAATTTGAAACCGATCTCTTTTTGTTGTAATGTAAAATACTTACCCTTAAATTTTTGTTTCAAATGGCCTAGGCTCCACGAGTCTAAGGCTTCACAAACTTCCTTGTCATTCTGATAATCTCGGAATTCACATTCAATCACATTGAAAAGTCATAGATAAAACCGAACACTTAAAAACTTTTGTTCACTTTCAACCGTGATGGGAGATGCGCTCACGTAGTCACACGTAGTCATGAATGGCGGCAACCGCGGAAACGATGCTATATACAGTACATACTTGCGCGCGCACTGCACTCGCCAGTTACGTTACCAGAAATCATAACCAGAAAACTTTTAACCAGAAAAATTCAACCAGACTTAATTAACTAGAATTTTCTAGTCACATTAACCAGATTTTCTGATTACCATAACTAGAAAAATTTTAACCAGACGCATCTAGTAACTTCAACCAGAACTTTTTTCTGAGTGATGGTTACTTAAAATAACTACAATTGGAAAAATTTGAAATTTAAACGTTTATTTCAAATTTAAATTGTTCAAAATTGGAACATTAGAATCGTTTGTAGCTAAATAATTGTAAAATATAAAAGGTTGAAATAGAAATTATACCATGTTAACAAAATACAAAAGTATTTAGTTTTCATCTAAATTATTCCAAATTGTATACATTTGGAGTCAGAATTGTAACACTTAACATTTTGTCGTTTCAAATCTAAGTTTTTAAAAATTATACAATTTTCAATTTAAACCCTATATTTCTGAATAATTGTATAATAGAAAATGTTAAAATTGGAGTAATTTCATCTTAACAAAATTAAAAACTATTTGGGTTTAATTTAAATCGAAAACATTTTTTACAAATCATGATTTAGAACTTAAACGTTCAACATTTTGTCGTTTCAAATTTAAATTGTTCATAATCGTACAATTTTAAATTAAAATCCTGCATACAAATAATTGTAAAACAGGAAAGGTTAACATTATAATAATTTCGTGATAACAAAATTTAAAATTATTTGTATTTCATTTAAAGAATTCAAAAATACTTGATCGACTACAAGTTCATAACACTTAAAATCACAGTTTAACATTCTCTCTTCTTTACAATTTAGATAAATGTTCAAAATTAAACAATTTCCAAACGAAAACCCTAATAATTAAAGCAATGTTAAATTGAAAACGTTCAAAGAATAATTTCAATGAAACTTCATAAATGAAAGAATTCCAAATCAAAACATCGTTTAAAATTCAGGAATCAACCATTAGTTTAAATTTGAATATCTTAAGGTTTTACATTTGTACTTTTGAATTTTTAGTAGTAAAAGTGTTTTTTGAGAGCCTTGAAAAAAGAATTCAATTTGGAAGGTTTTTGCTTTCTAATTGTATAATTTTCAATATTTTTTTTGTTTGGAAATTTAGACGCTTAAAGTTGTAAAAGCATTTCTAATGAAAATGTTTAGGTCTAGTTTACAAACTAAAACGCTTTTAAATTCGAAACCATTACAGTGAACTGTTAAAAATTTAAAGAAAACTTTAAAGTTCGGAAGTGCAAAAATGTCAAGCTGTTTTAAACCTATAAGCTTCAAATTTTCGTCCGATAAATTTTGAATCTTAAATTGAAAAGAAAAACTGTACTTTTAAATAACGTTATAAAAAATGTTAGAAAATTCTAATTTTAACTATTCTGTTTTTCAAATTTCTAATAAAGTTCAACTCTTTTGACAAAACATCTAATAGTTGATATTTCAGACAAAAAAGACGTATGTTCGACCAAAAAGGATGAATTTTAATAAAACTTTTAAATTTTCAACAAAATAATTACATTTTAACCAGAAATGTAAATGTTCAACCAATAAGATTAATTTTACACTAAAAAGACAAATTTTCACTTAAAATATTAATTTTGAACAAAGAAAAAAACTAATTTTCAATCAAAGATGAATTTTAAACTAAAGCGGTGAATCTTTAAACAAAAACAAAAATTTTTAACAAAGTAGTTCGAGTTTCAACCACGTATTGGAATTTTCAACCAAAAAAGATGAATTCTCAACAACAAATTTAATAGTCGAATTTCAACTAAAACGATCAATTTTCAGAAAAGATGTAGTAATTAAATTTTCTGTTAAGAAAGGTAATTTTCTATCCAAAGAGATGAATTTTCATTTTAATATTTCACGATCTTTGCCTTAATTAGTCATAATAAAATAGATATAATTTCGTTCGATCCAATTTCTTAAAGCGTGTAATTACTTTTACACATTATCATTTCAATACTTTATAAGCTGAAAGTGAAAGGACCCCGCACGAAATATGAGTAAAAGACCTTTCGGTCAAATTCGCTATAACTTTGGGGAATAATTTTTGATGTGATTCTGATCAAAATTTGTTATGGGCATAACCCCCAATAATCAAGTGTTTAGGTATTAGAAGCTCCGGAAGGTAGTAGAGTGTGTTATTCTTGTGCTTGTGGTGACCGGTACCTACAAGTATATACTTCTTTACAACTGTACTGTTATTCTTATGTGATTGGGTATGAACAAGGGAAATCCTGTGTGTTTGTGTGTGAGTGTGTGTGTGTGTGGGGGGGGGGGGTATTTGTTGTGTGTGAAGGGTGTGAAGATAGTTCGTGTTTTGTGTGAGGATGAGTCAGCGATTGTAATTGTAAATGAAAATGGTGCGTAACGGTGTAGAAGAGTGATTAGGGGAAGGGTGATATGTGCAAATGTGGGGTCAGTGGGTTGGTACGATGTGATCAAGGAGGGGGGATATGTATTAAATAGGTAAGAAAGTACAAGTCTCAGCAGAAAGAGAGGGTGTTGATGAGTGCGACTGAAAATGAGAAAGAGTGTTTGAAGTGCAGGTTGAAATGACGGTGGAGGGGTTATTACTTATGTTTTAAACAATATGCGATGTGTGTGAATGAATACGTGTCAGTATTAGTTTGAGGCTTGGAAGTCAATGAGGTTAAGCATAAAAGATGTTCTGCATTTTTCAGTGTGGAAGGTAATTAATATACTGTATGTTGGTGTAAAGATGATTGGTATGTTGTGTATGACTGGGTACATGAAAGCGTATGTATGATGGGATTACTAGATTGGTGTGATAGTGAGTAAGGTTGAAGTGTGTAACCCCTCTTCCTCATTTTTAATCGTTTGCATCAACACCCTCTCTTTCTTCTGAGACTTGTACTTTCTTACCTATTTAATACATATCCCCCCTCCTTGATCACATCGTACCAGCCCACTGACCCTCCCACATAACAATCTGTTCCACCATAGTCAATCATATACATTAACTTCCTCTCTTCATACAAACACTTCCACCCAAACACGAACAAAAAACTCCCCCCCCCCCACATTTGCACATATCACTCTCCCCCTAATCACTCTTGTACACCGTTACCCATCATTTTCATTTAAAGTTATACTCTCTGACTCATCCTCACAAAAAACACGAACTATCTTCACACCCTTCATACACAACAAATACCCCCCCCACACACACACACACACACACACACACTCACACACAAACACACAGGATTTCTCTTGTTCATACCCAATCACATAAGAATAACACTACAGTTGTAAAGAAGTACACGGAAAAAATTTATCCGTAAAAAAGTCACGAACTAGTAGCTAGGTCTCGGATATGAGAAAAATTCATGGGATATTTATGTATTTTCGTAAATAACCTACGAACTTTGAGAAAGATTGATGAACTCGATGTGAAAATTCTAAAACGGTTCATCACTTTTTTTTACGTGAATAATTACAAAAATATTACGAGTGATTGGGAAAAGATTCTCAGAGCACTCACGAGCTTGCCTGACAAATCTAGGAACTCGAAACTTAGTCTCCCTGTACGTGGCCCACGCACACACGCGCGGTGCGTGTGTACGCTCGTATGTGTGCCTCGAGCTCGTCGGATGAGTGGCTAGAAGTTT
>CAKNYM010035498.1:0-17135 GCA_932195095.1 Andricus curvator
CAGCTCTCTCTCTCCTTTTCCTGTTCTTTCTTCTTACACATCAATCTGAACCCCATCCTCATTTCTACGTACTCCTCCCTTTTCGCAGTACCCTTTTTCCACTTCTTGTACTTCCTCCACCTTCCTTTTCATCTTTTTACATTCCCTATACCATCACGGCTTCACCATTACTTTCTTCTTCTTTTTGAATGCCTTCTTTTGCACGCACCCTTTCACTTTCTATTTTAAATCCTCGCATATCTCTTCCACCGACTCCCCTTTGAAGCGCACCTTCCCTAACTGCTCCTTATACTTCTCTATCGCCTCCCTCGTCCAGCTCATGTCCATTCATGACTACACAGTCTATCACCGATACCCCCACCATACTTACATATGTGTATTCTCCCTCTTCGTCCCCAGTTGCCATACCATTCGACAGCGCCCAGTCTCTATCCTCCATCCAGTCCCTTAGAATCTCCCCCTCCTGATTTATTACCTTACCTTCGATTTCCTTTCGAAGCTCTTCCCTTCCCTGTAAAGGCCCCCTTCCCTCCTCATCCTCGCATTAAAGTCCCCACCCAGTACCGCCATACCCTCCTCTCTTTAGCTTAACAAGTCTTCCACCCTGTCTTTAATTCTTTCCATCCCATCCTTGTTGTACACTGTGGTTAATGCCTCAAACATTGGCAACTTACAGTGTTGCGGCATTAGTGATTGATTTAAATATAGCGGTCGAATTATATTCTAATATCATTGCTGGATTTCTTCAGAACAATTATAGGGTTCACCCAAGCTGTAGGTTCTTCTATTTTTTATATGGTGTTATTCTTACACATTCTTTCAAATTCAGCCTTAACTCATTTTGTAATTTAAACGGTATTTTTCTACATGGCACTACTCTAAGTATTGTATCTTCGTTTAGTTTTATATTGTACGGTTCCTTTTTGATTTCTCCAAAATTTTAGTCTTATTACTCTGTCATTGAACTCAGTGACTTCTCCTAATATGCTATTCACAAGTGACAACCCTTGTGCACAGGCTCTTATATCTGCTACCTCTTTTCATTCTGGAAAGTTTATTGTTACTAAGTTTGGGTTCTGAGTAAGTACTTGGAAAATGAAAAAAGTTTTCAGTGAACGTTTAAGGCTTGGGTCTATAACAGTTAGTTGAGTTTACAGGCACCTAACCCAGGGTTGAGTTTATTTTAAAAGTTAAAAAACTCTTTTATTCAAATGAGTTTATTAATATTCAATGATATTTTTATATAGTTTTAAATTTTTTTATAGAAATATTGTATAAACATAAAAAATAGTTTCTGTAAAAACGTTGTCATTTTTTATCAATTTTTCTTCTTTTGTTTTTCAATGTGAATTGAAGGTTAATTAAGTTTTTCTAATCTGTTCTCAATATTCTCAAAAATGTGTCTCAAAAATTATCAGTGAAAAAAGCATTTCTAAGGGTAACAACGAGCTTTCAAATATAGCAATTCTATGCAACTTTTGATATGCCTAACATTTTTGTATAATATTTCCAGAATATAAAAACTTGATAAATGAAATATTCACTGATGAGTGAACAGGCATATCAAAGATTAAATAAATTGACTTATAATTTCCTGAACAAAATCGAAGAATTTAAAATAGGATACATTTGATATGATAAAGTCCATAAGCCATCAAAGTTTTTAGAGTGAGTACTAAAACAAAGCCTTTTTAAAATAAAAAATACGTATACATTTATTTTTCTGCGATCACGATTTGGTGGATAAGGTCGACGAGAATTCTAAACCGTGATTCTTTTGGCCACCCTAGTAACAAACATGACTATCCTCACCCTGGTAATAATCACTGGAGTTTGGACTCCTCTCCGAATAATTCTCCACTTCTTGGATTTAGGCCCAGTATCATCCAATATGACTGAACCTATAGTAAATATAAATCCAGCATCTTATGGGAAACCCACACCTTGGACAAAATCAAGTCCATGTGGGAAATATCCCTCTCATAAGTATTCAACTACCTGTTGGAAACCATACCCCCATAAACAATGCCCCTTCGCTCGAAATCCCAGATACGCTTATCAAGCACCCTATGTTACATGGCAAGCATTCCAGGCTATCCTGAATACGATTCTTACCCCAGCTCGGCCAATTCCGGAATTTAATGGTCATGATTATGAAGACCCCATCGTTTTTGCTAATCAGATGGAAGTATATTTCCAGAGCTAAGAAACCCCAGCCAAATGAGGGATTGTTCTAAATAGCCCCGCACTGAAAGACAGTGCACGCAAATGGTGAAGTGTACACTGCAGCCTTTCTTACGAGTGGCCTCGTATCCAAAAACAATTCTTACAAAATTATAATGGAACCACCTCGTCAGCCGTCTAGCCTCCAAACTTTATTCCATGAAAAAAATGAGAGAAGGAGCCCGCTTGTCTTTTTCTTCAGAAGAAATACCGCTGTTAAAGCGTCTACAGCCCCATTCTTCTGAGGAATCCAGGGTCGCTACTCTTTCGGAATTATTGCGTCCCATTTTGAGTTAGTCTCTGGTTTTTCGAAAAAAATGCGGTAACTGCTAAAAAATAAGAGTGGAAAAGTGTAGGAACGACGTTAGGTATGAAGGAAACCGAGTGACGCGGGATGACAGCTGATAGCTTGATCGTACTGCGAAATTTCACCGTCGGTAACAGTGGCATCTGCTTGCAGCTGCCACCTGTCTTGGCGGGAATTTAAAATTTGAATAAAAATGCAGTTTTCCATTTTTTTTGTCTATTGGCAAGTCCGACAGATAGGCGAATGCAGTAGTATCATTGTAATTTTAATAAATGATTAATTTCTTCTTAGAATAATAAACGTGGTCTCGAAGGCAGAAAAGTGTACAAGTGATAAACGGATGCCCCTGTGAACTCGATGATAATAATTTTGAAATTTTCCTCAAAACTATTTATTAAATTATCATTAACGTATTTTTTTTAAACCAGAGACTTACCCAATGTCCTGCCACCGGAAAACCCCTTCCAGGTTCTAGAAATCTTTACGCTTCTAATCTAGGCGACTTCCCTTTCCTCTTTCTTTCATTTCTCTTGCAACTTCATTTTGCCATTTTTTCACATCCATTCTTTTTCATTCGCTCCTCCACCCCCTCCAACTCCTTCATCCACTCATCCCCCAATCCATCCTCCCCTAGAATATTTACCACATTCTCTTGCCAGCTTCCTTCATCTTCCATTCCTCTCTTACATGCTCCCATGTTTCCTCTTCCCATTCACAGATTCTGCCCATTCATAGATCCCTTTGCGCTTCTTCTCTCACCATATATCCCGGCGTCCTCCAGTCTACCCCTAGTGTCCACGTTATATACTTTTTTGTAAGCTCTCAACCTCTTTCCTTTCTTTCCATCCCCATATCTCTGCTCCATAACCTAATACCGGCCATACCAGTGTGTCAAATAACGACATTCTTCTTTTCCAATTTTCTTTTTAACACTCTTTTTCCTATTCTCCATATCTGTTTCATTACATCCGCCGCTTTTTTATCCTTTCTCTTCTGTGAGCTCTATGATCTCCATTTGTTTGCAAGGTATATCCCAAATATTTAAACTCTTTTACTTTTTCTAACTTTATTCCCTTCCATCTCCCCATTCATTCTTGCGTTTTCCCCCTCTTTGTCTAAACCTCATTATCTTTGTCTCTTCTGCATTTAAAATCAACTTCTTCCCATCTAAGTATTTCTCTAATCCTGTAATTAAGTCCGCCATCCCTTCTTTATCCTCTGCCATCAACACGATATCGTCCGCGTATTTCAATGTATGTATCTTTTCGTTCCATATCCTAACTCCTACCCAACCTTTTCTCTTCATTTCTTCTTCCTAGTCTGATATTAATATATTAAATGAACGTGGGCTCAGAGGACATCCTTGCCCTACTTCTCTCACCACCTTTTCTCTCTAAAAATTTGCGATACTCTCTTTATTAATCCCTCTCGTTTCCCCTCTGATTCGGTGGCTCTATCTTTTTTCCTCAACTTCTTTTTTTACCCTCTCCGATAAAACAGTCACATATACTTTATACAATGTTGACAATGGTGTCACTCGTCTACAATCTTTAACCTCCTCCCCTTTGCCTTTCTTCTCTATGGGTACTACTACTCCTTCCTTCCATAACTCTGGTCACCCCTCTCCTCTCCATACTCTATTGCACATTATCCATGCCCATTCTTTTAATTCTGTCCCCCCATATTTCCAGACTCCATTTGGAATCTCATGTATACCAGGTGCCTTTCCATCTTTCATTATCCCTAATACCCAGACTATTTCCTCCCTTGTAATGTCCTCTTCCTCATCACTTTCTCTTCCATATTTTTCTCCTTTGCTAACTTTTCTCTCTACCCTTCCTCGTAAATGCGCAAAACATTTTTTCCATTCTGCCATTTCAATATCCTGCTTTACTCTTTTTCTTCTTTTTCTTCTTTTTCTCTCTCTCTATATTTACTACCTTCCAAATATTCCGTCCCAGCCTTCTCCGCTTCTTCCTCAAACCTTTTATTCTCCTCCTCTTTCTTTTTATCACACAATTTATTATACTCCTTCTTTTTTCTCCTATATTCTTCTACACTAATTTGTTCTTCTCTTCATTTTCCTAATTCCTTTTTGACCTCCTTTTTTTTCTCTTTCCATTCCTCATCTCATATACTTCTACTCTCTCCTTTACTAACTTCTTTTTTGCTCGTGCACTCTAATCCTATTTTTATTTCTCCTATCATTAATTCCATCTCCTTGTCCACATTTCCCTCTCCCATTATGATACTTTTGACCTTTTCTTTAAATTTTTGTTTTTCTTCCATTTACCATTCCCCTTTTCCTGCTCTTTTTACCTTTTCTTCCTTTTTAGCCATATTATTATTACTTTTATCTGCTTCTAATATCACTGTTATGGGAAAGTGATCCGAATCTATATAATCCCCTACCTCTAGTTTCTTGACCTTTTCTCTTACCTCATCGTCCGCTATCACATAATCAATTACCGTTCGTATATATATATTTCTTTTCCTCATCTCCCTCTATATTTCCGTTGAAGATAAACCATCTCAACTCCTCCAAGCTCTTTAACAATTTTTTTTCCCTCCCCATTCAGTATCTTGCCTTTGGATTTTCTTCCTCGCTCTCCTCCCCATTCCCTTCCTCTTCTATCCTGTTCTCGCATTGAAATCTCCTCTTATTATAAGCCTAATCTCTTCTTTATTTTCTTCCATAATTTCTTTCATCTTCTCTGATTTCTCCTGCATATCACCGTTCACATAAACCCCTACTATCTTCCACTGCTCTCCTCTCATCTTTACCTCTTCTACTATTAATCCTTTTTCTCTGTTCTTTCTTTTTTTTTATCCTTCCCTGTTATACATTTGTTCCTTACTCCCATCACCACTCCTCCCATTGCTTTGGCTTTTTTATTCTTCCTCTTTGCATTTTGAAATTACCATTTGTAATCTCTTGGTAACCTTCCCCTTACTTTTTCCCACCGCTTTTCATCTAGCCACGTCTCCATCATTACTACTATATCCGATTGCGCCAAATTGCTCATTAAGTCCCTATCTTTTCTCTAATCCTACTATATTCCAGTAACATATTCTCCATTCTTCCCTACTTTCGTTTCTCCTCTCTTTTTGTTTCTTACTATTGCTTATTTCTCTGTCTCCCCTTCCTTCCTCTTCTAGTTTCCCGGCACATTATTTCCTACTAACTCTTCCCTTTCTTCGTCCCAATCCCACCATACACCTTCTATCTGTATTCTGCCATCCATACTTAACCCAAGTTCTTTTTCCCTTACTTCTTTCCTCTTCCACTATTTGCCTTAACTGATTCTGCACCTTTCCTTCGACCCATGTCAAATCATCCTCTATCGAGAGACGTAAAGTCAAAAGAAATTTTTCTACATTGAATATTAGATGGACCGGAAATGAGAAACGCTTTATTTATCTTAGTGAGGCCTTAACTCTACTCAACCGGAAAATCTACGCTATTGTTCTCGGTCTTCGAAGAGACAAGAAAATCAAATATCTTCGGATTTCTAATGGAAGAATTTTTTGTAGAAAGGAGGACGGTTCGTCGAGAATACACCTTGCAAATCTACTATCTGTACAGGGACTTCAATAGCAACCATGGGCTAAGTCCAATATTTTTATAACTTTTCTCCGACTAACCTTAGCATTAATTTTACATAAGTGCTACTCCTACCTAGGCATATGTGTTTCTCTAATTTTTGCTCTGCATTATATATTAATCTTGTTTATTTGCATAAAAAGGTACTTACATTTCTTTATGATATTATTATTGTTTGCCAATTTTATGCCCGTCGGTGAATATATCTTCAATATTTTTCAGGTTTATATACCTTGTATATATGTATCTTCAGATAGCAAACTTGATCTCATATTTAAACTAGTAGCTTTAAATGTAATCACTTAGTTTGGGGTGTGTTGATAATTGTTCTTTGTCTCAGCCAATTTTTACGCGTGCTGCGTGAGTTTTTTATTTAGGAATTGTTTTTTTATGAAATGTTTCTTCTAATATATCCATGGATACCTTAACCCTTAAATGACACTGGGGTTCCAAAAGACCCCAGACCTTTTTCAAGGTTTCATGAAAAATCGATAAATTGTTTTTTTCAATAATTTTTTTCGCCATTAACAAATGAAAATCCTGCAACTATGAGGCATTATTACAATAAAGAGAGGTTTGAAATATATGGAAAACAAGTTTCAGATCGAAATGTTAATAACTTTCAGAATTATTGCATGTTTTCCGAGCTGGGGTCCAACGGCCCCCTGTGTCATCTACGTGATTATTTGGAGGTGTGTCATTTAAGGGTTAAGCATTTGTCATGTGAACGCCCAGTCTCTCTTAGCACATTTTATAGAATTCAAACATTTCTTCAGTGCATGTTCCTACCATATAATAGCTGTTTCTGAGACCTGGTTAACGCCAAATATACTCTCTAGCCTCGTTACAATTTGACAACTATTCGCTATTCCGAAAAGACGAGAGAAAGGGGTGGTGGAGTTTTTCTTTTCCTGCATGATAGTCTGGGTGGGACCGTGGTTGATGTGAGTCCAGTAGCTACCTGAAATACTTTTGAAAAAAGCACTTGAAATCAAATCAAATATTGATTACATGTTCTAGTCCAGGAGGATATTGATCGTGTGATCCTCTGGGCCTGGAAGAATGGACTTACTCCTGACCCGGGCAAAACTCAGCCAATTGTTGTTGGACTAACTTCATCTCCGTCACTTGAAACTTTGGCATCTTTTCCACCACTTTGTATTGAGAACCTTGCTATCCCTCTCTCGGAAGTAGTTAAAGATCTGGGATATTTTCATAACCGTACCTTGTCTTGGAAGGAACAGGTACAGAGCATCTCGAGGAAAACATACAGTATTCTACAGAAACTAGATAGGAATAAGGACTCTTTACCTACCTCTACTCGGATACTTTTGGTTAAGAGTCTAATCCTGCCCCACTTTGATCTACGATAGTTTGGTATACGATGGTTTGTCCGAGGATATAAATTTAAAGCTCGAGCGTGCGTTAAACGCCTGCAGCCGTTTTATCTACAATTTGCCTAAATACGAACACATAACTTCATACAGACATAGGGCTGGTCTGCTTAATGTTGCCAAAAGAAGACAGTTCTTTATGGGTAATTTGCTCTATACTCTTTTTCAGAACAAAGCTGCTGGGTATCTATTTAACCTCTTCCAATTTGTAGACAGATACCTTCCAGTATAGGCTAAGCTTCGTCAAAGACATAAAATCCTTAAAATTTCTTTTCACTGAACGTGTCAGCTTCAAAGACAAAGTACAATACTCCTAATCCAACTCTTGAAATTACTCGCTGGTAAACTATCATTTTTAGTTCTCGAATATTTCATTTTCGAATCTATTTCTATCTCCATTAACTTTTGTAAATATTTATTTCTTATGCTCACAGTTTTTCATCCTTCATTTATACCTTAAAATGCACAGAGAGCTACTAATTAATTAATCAATTAATTTTAAATACTACGCAATAATCTTACACCTAATCTGATACTTACTATGAGGTCATTTCTGCTCATTTATTTATTTTATTTAGTTTATAGTATTAATTATAAGATCAATCAAGTATACTGCCGATCAGTGCTTGTACAAATTTGTAATGACCTTGTAATATCCTGTTCCTCAGAGGGCTATTTAGCCCTAGGGACTTTATTGAATAAATACAAATACAAATACTTCGCCTTTTCCTCTATCTCTACTACAGCATCTATCCTTTTTAGCACATCTTCCACTCCATCCTTCAATTCCTTCCTTTGTAATCCTAGACCCTTTATCACTATGTTTCTTTTTATTTCTTCTCTCTCTTTCTTTTCTATTCTTTGTTCTATTTTTCTCAGCCTTTCCTCTCACTTTTCCCTTCTTCTATCATCATCTTACGCATTTCATCTATCTGTAAATTTTCTTCTGTTGGCTCTCTATGTTCAACTTTGCCTTCATCTTTCCCCTTGTCTTTCTCCCCCGCTCCATTTGGGTCTTTTCCTGGTGGCGTTCTGTACATTTTCGGATTTTTTAGGGTGGATCCTGCTTCTACCTTATCCTCACTACTTCATTTCATCGCCCAGTCCCTCTTCCTATTCACGAACCTCTCGATGGAACCAACCCGGTAACAAGGAGTTCATTGAGATGCATAGAATGGCATTTAAAAAAGTAGACACTTTAATGCCTTGAAATGCGTACTAATTGCATTTTTGTCCGAAATGCCATTAAATGCGTTTTATGACTTGAATCTTGTCTCGTTCCAATCATTTTCAATGCGCACAAATGAAAAGGCATTAAACTGACGTCATGGTAATACTGTTAAGTGAATTGGCGTTAATGCTATTTAATGCGTTTCGCCGAGCCACCCACTTGAATGCCATACAATGCCTTTCATGACACAAAGTATTGAATCGGGTTAATGCCATTCAATGCTGTTTCGAGATCTTTTCAGTTGAATGCCATACAATGCCTTCTGCGGCAGATTGCATTGACAAGGCTAATGCCATTTAAGAAGAATAGGAACCATATAGGAACTGAGGAACAGACGCGAAAGTGATATAGTAGCCGAAAAGTGAGCATGGTCATTGTATTTCGTTGTAGAACATTCTCGCATTTTGATACTTTTTAGTGATAACTGCAAGATGTTCGCGTATGTACTTTTACTCTCGCGAAACGTTTCAACAAAAGTTCATACGTCAAGAATAAAAAATGTGATGCCGCGAAGCATTCGCCAACGCAAAAATACCACATCCTCGTCTCTCTGAATAACGGCGGAAAGGCCGACATACAGGAGGGAGTAAGATTAAAATCAGCGGGTAAGTTGAAAAGCTTTTCAATTTAAGGCCATCTGAGCATAACCTCAACATTTTTATTGACATTTTTTTCAAAACCAACTTACGTTCACACGAAACGCGATATCGAGTTGAAAATTTGGGAAATCAAATGAGAAGCACTAAGAAACGTTTGTCTGGTCCTAAATTTTTATAATTATAAAACATTTTTTTTTTTGAAAATTGTTTAGTTTGCTTTTTTCATAATTATTCCGTTATGTAGCATATACTCAGTTTCCTTCATTTCAATGCCATTAAATGCCCTTTCATTAACTTCACATTCATGCCAATGCCTTTTAATGCTGTTCATTTTAAGTTTTTATTTTAATGCGTTTCATTGCGCCTTGCGCATTAATAAGCATTCAGACAAAAATGCAATTAAAACGCATTGAAACGTTCCAATGCGTTCCAATGAACTCCTTGTTACCGGGAAAACTCTCCGCCCTCAATCTCTCCCTTTCTACTGCTTTTCTATACTTTCCCCTTTTTTTCCTAGCGTATCGCCCTACGTAACTTGCGTAACTTCTGTTGCCACTCTACTACCTCACCCTACTACCTTGTCTTCTTCCGTGCTTTTTTCTACCTATCCTGCTCTGGCTCTGCTACTAAGGTGCACCGGTATCCCCACCCTGCTCCACATGTCACAGAAACTAACCTCTCAAGCTACCCAAAACAGATTGAAACGCTCAAAATATCACTCACTTCTTCACTTCTATTATTTTAAACATTCAATCTTTCACTCGAAAACCCTTCCTTCACAATCTGCCCATTAACTCACCTCAAATCTCACTGCAATTTACCAAATTCAGCAACACACAATCACCGCTACCAAACACCTTCATGCCTTCGTCTGCAGTTGGCCTATAAAAATTATAGTTTCCAGAGTTTACCACGAGGAGGTTGCAATACGATTTTGAACTCCTTATTAGGGTGCTTTTTTAGTGTGAGTCTCCTCGCCTCTCACAAGATGGGGTGCTTTTGAATGTGAGTCCCCTCGCCTCTCACAAAAGGAGGTGCTTTTTTAGTGTGAGTCCTCTCGCCTCTCACAAAACGGAGTGCTTTTTTATTGTGAGTCCTCTCGCCTCTCACAAAACGGGGAGCTTTTTTAGTGTGTAACCCCTTTGCCCCATACAAAACTGAATACTTTTTATGTAATTATTTCTTTTAATCATCATCAATGTCACTTTCCATTACTGGAATGTAATTATTTTTCTTGAATTCATCACTTAGTATTTCCGCTGGTTTAAAAACTTTGGATAAGTATCTAGCATAAGATAAATAATACACTATTGCAGCAATATAAGAGCAACAACCAGCAGTTCGTTTTCCATTGGCACATTCGCATGTGTGATGCGTCAATCCAGAAACACCAACGCCGTTAGGCCGATATCTCAAGAAGCATCTGTATGCTGTGCGAGAAATATGACGAGATGGAACTTTTAATTTGAGTACATTTGACTACTCTTTAACGTACTGAATCTTCAGTTTCCCATCTTTATCCATCATTTCTGCCAAATATGATATCGCTTGGCTCAGTTGGTATGAACCAGTGAATAAGATCTTCAAATCTCTTTCCGTCATTTTTGGGAAATCTAAAATGTCATCGGATGTAACACATTTAAAAGGTAACTTCCAACGAAGCCAACCATTTTCTTCTACCTCAGTCGCCAAAGTATTCTGCACCTCTTTTTGATTATGCATTCTCTGCAGAATTTCATCGAAAGTGTCATCGTCAGAATGAAACCTTTTTCCAAAAGTCTTGTTCAGAAACGACGCGATTCTGAAATAATTCCCAATTTTCGGTATGAGCCTGTTGTCGATTTTATGATCCAAAAGGTGTACGGATTCAACTGCCCAGCGAACTTTAGTGACTTTAGTGCCTTTTAAAGCAGGCATCAAGACTTTAAAATTCTCATCCTCTAATTTTTCTTTTACATCAGGGAAACCAAGATCAAGGATGAAAACATCACCTTCTCTTAGAATTTTGCGTAAACTATTTGGATTGTCAATGACAATTTAGAAAATTCGCGCATCATTTTCGTTAGCATAATATGGTCCAAGCATGTCAATAACATAACCGTCAGTTGTGCACACAGGGAAAGGTTTACAAAGAGGAACCTTCTTCTGCCCAGAGTAAGATTTCCTCTGATATTCGTTGTTGGTGCTTTTTGATGACGAGCATACGTGCCATCGCAAATAAAAAATAAATTTTTTTTCAGATTGAATAATTTTTTTGCCATTTCGGTTGTGTGGTTCTGAATTAGGTCATCTATGATGACAGAACTTATACCGAAACGAAGTGGTAAAACGTCATTTTCGAAGGATTCTATAATACTGTTAGAATAATCTGAAACAAGATGTTCATCCTTTAATTGTAAGATCGAAGCTATCATCTTATTAGAGCTTTCTGTCCTTAACTCAAAGAGGAAGATAACGAGTGCTTGGATTACCGAACGGGATTGACTGTTTTGCAGTGAAATCATCATATCTCTAATAATAGCAAGCTTTTTCAATCTAATCCCGTGAAAACTGTTAACTTTTATTCCGAAATGCTATATTCGCCGACTTTGTCCAATAATGACGAATCACATTTGAGGCACCTAGAGCAAGAGTCGAAAAATTATCATTGGTCAGGAAAAATGCGATCGAAAAGCAGTTGGAGCAAGAAAAAGACAAGTTTCGTTCCGCTGTAAAGACGAACAGAATGAAGTTGGAGGAAAACAGCGACAACGGAGTCGCTCTTTTCCTCCAACTTAATTGCGTTCGTCTCTACCGCGGAGAAAAACTTGTCTGTTTCTTGCTCCAACTATTTCGATTTCTATCTATTCACGAAGGATTCTCATTCAGTTCTTAACCCTTCGCAGGATATTTTGGGAGTGTTCAAATATCTATACAGAATCGATGAGTTGTAGTAAGTTTATGTATCGATTTGATAAGTTCTAAGTCTTATAAATTCATGTTTCAATTAATGCAAATGTTTCTCTAACCTTGCTTTTGAAGTATTTATTAGTGATACAATTTCAGAAACTTCACAGGATTTTTCAAAAGTTGGGAAAACGTCTACGATACTTTTCCGTCAGTCTATAATTTTTTTTCACAAATGATTTTATAATTATTCAGAAAAATTCGTGTTTCAGCGAGGTTTTAAGACTTCTTATCATAATATACCTAGACAGAGGAATTTTTTGTTAATGTAAAAATTTCGATAGGAAAATAAAAAAATAAAAATTTTCAAGATAAATTGTTTTCCCCCACAGCGTTATAGGCTTCAATAGAAAAAACTGAATTTGTTATTGTAAAAATTTCCATGGCAAAATTTTTAAGAAAAAAATTTCATGAAAATTTTTTTTTTCCTGTGCGCGTTATAGGTTTCAATAAAAACAACTAAATTTGTTATTGTAAAAGTTTCGATCGGAAAATTAAGAAAAAAAAAATGTCGAGAAATTTTCTTTTCCCCACAGTTTTATTTATAGGCTTCAATCAAAACGACTAAATTTGTTATTGTAAAAAATTCGATAGCAAAATTGAAAAAAAAAACAAATTTCGAGAAAATTTTTCTTCTCCAGAGCGTTATAGGCTTCAATAAAAACAACTAAATTTGTTACCATAGATTTAAAGGAGGTTTTTTGGGTTTTAATCGTGTGCAAAGCTACGAATCTGACCTGTGGGGCCTGGTTGAACTTGATTGGCCAATCAAGTCCTTTTTTTAAAACCCGGGAGGACGGAAAGCCAAATCGGATAGGTATTATATCCATTGTCCCTATTGATGTTATTTGGGTGTTTAAAGATTTCGATTGCTTCTCTGTGTTTTCTTAGAAAAATATTGTACGTTTTTGCGTAGACGGTTGTTTTGTCAAATAAAATGCTATGTCCTGTTTCCAGATGATGTTCAGCTAGTGCTGATTGCGTAAAATGTTTTACACTCTCATGTTACTTTACACGTTGGCTCACCGCTCTCACAGTTTCTCCAATATAGACTTTGCCACAAGAACAAGGGATTTTATTTGTTCTGTGATACATTGTATGTAGGGTAGGATGGTAGTCGTTTTTCTCTCCCTTTCTTGAGTAGGTTGTGTTGACTTGTTTTTTTAGCGTATTTTCTTATTGCTTTATCAATTTGTTTGCTTGTGCAATCGGTTTGTATTAGGATTTGTTTAACATTTTGTAATTTCTTTTGTAAATTATCTTTATGTGGGTGGGTTTTCTGTGAACTCCATGTCCTAATGTGTTATCAGATCTTTTGTAAACCAGCACGTCAAAGAAAGGCAATTTTCCGTTTTGTTCAATTTCCATGGTGAACTGGATATTAGGGTGTGATTGATGAAATCGAACAACTTATGTAGTTCATCTATTCCATGTCACCAGATGAAAAATGTGTCGTCAACGTAACGGCACCAAAATTCCGGTTCAAGCTGAATTGGTTAAAGATTTTAGTTTATAGATTTTCCATAAAGATTTTGGCTATTACAGGTGAGATTGGAGATCCCACTGCTGCTCCTGAGGTTTGTTCGTAGAATTGGTTGTTGACAGAGAATTATGTGTTATGGGGTCAGTATTCTATCAAAGGTGTGAGATTGAAGGGGAAGTTTGCAAAGAATTCAAGAATATCGATTGTATCGGAGATTGGTACTTTCGTAAAGAGAGATACTACTTCGAAACTCACTAGGACGTCTTGGGGTTGCATGTGAATCTGTTGTATCTTTCTGATAAAGTCAAAAGAGTTTTGGACGTGTGTGATAGAGTTTCCTGTAAAAGAATTCAGTTCTTTGGCGAGAAAGCGTGCTAGGTTGTAAGTTTGTGAGTTTATTGCGCTGACGATCGGTCTGAGTGGAATGTTGTTTTTGTGGATTTTTGGAATTCCGTAAAGATTTGGAGAGATGGGATTAGTAGGTATTAATTTAGATATTGTTACGTTGTCAAGTTTTGAATCTTTTAGAAGGGTTTCTGTTTTCTGACTATTGTTTTTGTGGCGTCGTTTTTAAGTTTTTTTATATGTATCGTCAGTTAGAAGGTCCATGATTTTGTTGTTATAATCTTCTTTATTCATTATTACTGTTTTGTTGTCTTTGTCTGCGGGTAATATCATGATGTCTTTATTCTGATTGAGTTAATAATCCAATCTCTTTCAATAACCATTTCTACAAACAAACCTCAGGAGCAGCAATGTGAACTTCAATCTCACCTGTAATAGCCAACATCTTTATGGAAAATCTAGAAACTAAAATCTTTAACCAATTCAAGCTTGAACCGGAATTTTGTTGCCGTTACGCCGACGACACTACTTACGATGAACTACATAAGTTCTACGATTTCATCCAACAATTACACCCTAATATCCAGTTCACTGTGGAAATAGAACGAAACGGAAAATTAGCTTTCTTCGACGTATTGGTTTACAAAAGATATGATAAGACATTAGGACACGAAGTTTACAGAAAACCCACACATACAAACAGATACCT
Organism: Andricus curvator; assembly: GCA_932195095.1. Classification (NCBI taxonomy): domain Eukaryota; kingdom Metazoa; phylum Arthropoda; class Insecta; order Hymenoptera; family Cynipidae; genus Andricus; species Andricus curvator. The sequence continues at coordinate 14,842 of CAKNYM010035498.1, forward strand.
ACATGCCTCCTCCCACCACCACCCATCACAAAAGCAATCGGTCATCAACTCCCTTGTATACAGAGCTGTCTCCATAACAGATAAAGATAACTTACAAAAGGAATTACAAAATGTTAAACAAATCCTCATACAAAACGATTACACAAACAAACAAATTGATAAAGCAATAGGAAAATAAACTAAAAAAACAAGTCAACACAACCTACTAAAGAAAGAGCGCGATGAGCAGTCAGCAATAGCTGAGCATCATGTCGAAACACGACATAGCATTTTATTTGACAAAACAACCGTCATCGCAAAAACGTACAATATTTTTTCAAGACAACACAGAGTAGCAATCGAAATCCTAAAACACCCTAATAACATCAATAGGGACAAAGGATATAATACCTATCCGATTTGTCTTTCCGTCCTCCCGGGTTTTTTTAAAAAGACTTGACTGGCCAATCAAGTTCGACCAGTCCCCACCATGGGGCGCTCTGGCCAATCACAGGCATCGTAGAGAATATATATGAGAACAATATAACCTGAAACATCAGTTTGAGGTCAGCCCTGAAGAAGTGAACTGCAGTGTTCACGAAACGTTGGCAAGATTCGTAGTTTTGCGGATATTTGAAACCCGAAAAACTTTCTTTAAATGTATTATAACAAATTCAGTTGTTTTTGTTGAAGCCTATAACACTGTGGGGGAAACAATTTTCTCGAAAATTTTGTATTAATTCTGCTCTCGAAATTTTTGCAATAACAAATTTAGTCGTTTTTATTGAAGCCTATAACAACGTGGGAAAAAAAATTTTCTCGAAATTTTTTTTTTTAATTTGCCTATCGAAATTTTCACAGTAACAAATACAGTTATTTTTATTGAAGCCTTTACGTGGTGGGAAAAAAAAAATTTCGAAAATTTTGTTTTCAAAATTTTGCTATCGAAATTTTTACAATAAAAAATTTAGTTATTTTTATTGAGGAAAAGAGCGACAACGAAGTCGCTCTTTTCCTCGAACTTTATTATGTTTGTCTCCACCTCGGAGCAAAACTTTTCTTTTTCTTGCTCCAACTATTTCGATAATATTATATTATTATATAATATTATATATAATATTCCTATCTATTCAGGAAGGGTTCTCATTCAGTTCTTAATAATTCGCAGGATAGTTTGGGAGTCTTTAAATACCTGTGCAGAATCGATGAGTTGTTGTTAGTTTATGTATCGGATTGATAAGTTCTAGCTCTTATAAGTTCATGTTTCAATTAATGCAAATGTTTCTCTAACCTTGCTTTTGAAGTGTTTATTAGTGATAAAGTTTCAGAAATTTCACAGGATTTTTTAAAAGTTGAGAAAACGTCTATGACACTTTGCCATCAGTCTATAAATTTTTTTCACAAAGGATTCGCGAGAACATTCTCTTCCCCACAGCAAACAGCTACAATTGTGACTGTAAATGTTTCGATGGCAAAATTAAAGAAAAAAATTTCGAGAAATGTTTTTTCCCCGCAGCGTTATAGGCTTCAATAAAAACAACTAATTTTGTTATTGTAAAAATTTCGATAGCAAAATTTTGAACAAAAATTTTCTTACAACATTTTTTTTTCACCGCGTTATAGGCTTCAATAAAAACAACTACATTTATTACTGTAAAAAAGTTCGATAGGAAAATTTTGGAAAAAAAAAATTCAAAGAAAATTTGAAGCCTATAAACTATATAAAAATGTTCCCGAGAATTCTTTTTTTTTCAAAATTTTGTTATCGAAATTTTTACAATCACAAATCTAATTGTTTCTATTGAAGCCTCTAACGCGGTGGAGAAAAAAAAAATTTTCTCGAAAATTTTTTTTTTTTAATTTTGCCATCGAAATTTTTACAATAACAAATTTAGTTGTTTTCATTGAAACCTATAACGCTCTCAGGAAAAAAAATTCTTTCGAAATTTTTTTTTCAAAATTTTGCTATTGAAATGTTTACAATAACAAAGTATATTATGATAAGAAATCTTATAAACTCGCTAAAACACGAATTTTTCTGAATAATTATCAAATAATTTGTGAAAAAAAATTATAGACTGACGGAAAAGTGTCGTAGACGTTTTCCCAATTTTTAAAAAATCATGTAAAGTTTCTGAAATTGTATCACTAATAAACACTTCAAAAGCAAGGTTAGAGAAACATTTGCATCAATTGAAACATGAATTTATAAGACTTAGAACTTATTAAACCGATACATAAACTTACTACAACTCATCGATTCTGTACAGATATTTGAACACTCCCAAAATATCCTGCGAAGGGTTAAGAACTGA